>VDFB02000002.1:243932281-244099514 GCA_007258455.2 Sequoia sempervirens
TACATTATATCTTTAATTTCCTATCAGCGTATCCCTTGAACCTCTTATGGGTACTATTAACTGAATTCCCACAAGTCTCCTGCATAGGGATTGCAGCTTGTTGTTCATGACTGACAATTTTTATTTTTTTGTGCAACACATCACAAATATGATATAATCTGTCTTCGTAACCTTCCATTTTAATTGAGATGCTATCATGGGACTTAGCTTCATTTATAAATGTACAGATTATCTCTAGAATGTCTTTAAGTCACATTTTCTTCCATGTTGGGTTCTTGTAATTGAAATTGCTATTGATTCTTGCACTCACACTTGCAGGTATGGGATGCAACAACAGCAGATCCAAAGTTGCTTGTGTATTTGAAATCTTATTGTAACACTATTCCTGTTCCCATAAATTGGTGTCAGAAACAGAAATTCTTATAGGTTTGTGCCTTTCTAGCCTTGGTAGATGTGATGTGCATGACTACATGAGGGTTGCATGATGAAAAAAGATGGGAAGGGTGAGTAAGGTGGATTAGGTGTCAACCCTCTTATTTGTATATGTGGTTCTTGTAGGGGGCAGTTCACCCACAGTTATAACAATCATGGAGTACTGGTATGTAGGTGGATGCAAAAGGAGATTTTTGACACGGGTTCTGATTGATAAATAGATAGATTAAGGGGGATGAGACTATTTGAATAATATTGATTTCATAGTCTATGCTTATGCATTTCTGGATCAATAGCTAGCATGACTAGAGAATTGATTTTAGGTCACACTATCTTTTTCTTGTTTCTGTCAAAAATAGTTTGCTATACTTATTACCTTGACTGAAGCTATTGGTTTTGACAATGCAGGGCTCATCGGCTATTTCAGATCCTCTCTTTGATTTTTTTCTAGCTTTTTTTTTTGTTTCAAATTTCCATCAGGATTTTCGTCAGCCCAACCGTGAATAGAATTTCTCAACGCTAGAAATTATTTATCGTCGACGACCGGCGGCAAGTTTCCTGGGATTGTTTATGATGACATGCAGTGGAATCCTATCCATTGATTGTTGCATTCATGTGTATGCAACTACTATTGTATACATAGCAGGAGGCTTTTGTGGCTAGTTGGATTGGTAAGCTACTTCCTTTTTACAATATAGATTACATGTCCATCTATTTTGATTAGGGTCCAGTAAAACATGATTTTTTTTTTCCTGGGTTGTTTCAACTATATTGAAACTCAATCCTGTCCTTTATTTTTTGTTTTCTTATAATATGCATGTGGTTTGGGTATTAGGGTGCATTTAACTTTTTGTTCCATGTTATTACTGATATGACTTCTGTGAAATATTCTTCATAGAGGTTTCATGCTGGATTCTTATTGGAGAGAGACAAGCGACAGTTATCAGGTTCAAATATGTTCAAGTATTGTTGAACTAGGACATGAGTTTTTTTGACACATATGGAAATAATGGAGATATTGTGAGTCAAGTGTTAAGTGATGTGCTACTTATTCAATCTGCTTTGAGTGAGAAATTATGTTCCCATAACTCTTATATTCTTGAAAAGAAAAAGGTCTTTAATACATAATTTATTATCTTTATTTTTATTGAGGAACCAATGAGTGTTTCCTGGGTAAAAATTATATTGTATGTCACTTGAGGTCAGCTGGATAAGAGGCCAAAATGTTGACAAATTGAAGTGTTGATGAACCAGGTGGGAAGTTATGTCCATAACATGGCAACGTTTTTTTGAGGGCTTGTTGTGGGATTCATAAATAGTTGGCTAGTTTCCCTCGTAACTCTAGCTACTGGTCTCTTATATATGATGTTAGAGATCCCATCTATTTTTTAAACTAACTATTCTTCACTTTTTGTCTCTTATTTGTTTTCTATCAAAGTACTCTCTTTCTAATCTAGTAATAGTGTATTTCTAAATTTATGCTTGTGAATGTAGTTCGGGAAGTGTTCTTGTTTAGTATTTACTTTTGTTGTTGTCAGCATATAGAGTTTTTTTCCTTTATGATTATGTGGGGATTCTAACTTGGTTCACATGCTTTTTGTTTTGGACCAGGTGGACAGAGTCAAGGCTGTATAGAAAATGCAGGTGCCAACTACAGCTAAATGTCTTCAACATCCTTTCTTCTAGGTTCATTTTTTAATTTTTTTTGGTACTATGCAATTCTATATTTTTCTTGTTTCTATTTTATGACTACATGGTAAATGGAAGTCTCTAGGACATCCTACATGCTGAGAAAATGATGTTATGTAGAAACATGATAGATTTATGAAATATGAGTCCAATCATTATTTCTACCATTTGATCAAAATAGATTGAGGAGAACCTAACAAACATTTTAAATTTCTGTGTAGGAACATCAAAGAATATTAAATTGGACTTGGATAATCATCTAAAGATAGCCTATGGTGCTACAAAAGGATTAGCATATCTTCATCGTGACTGTAACCCATGCATTGTTCATAGGGATGTAAAGATATCTAACATTCTTTTAGATGACAACTTCAAAGCACATTTGTCAGAATTTGGCATTGCCAAGTGCATTTCCTCAGCCAAAACTCACACCTCCACCTATGTTATGGGTACTACTAGTTATATTGGCCCTGAATATGCAAGAACCTCAAGGTTTAATGAGAAATCTAATGTTTACAACTATGTTATTGTTTTTTTGGAGTTGCTAACAGGAAGGAAAGTTGTGGAAAATGACTCAAATTTACTTCAGTTGGTAGGATTCATGATTGGTGATAAAGAAAACAACAAGATATGAAGATGAAGAGGTAAATGATCAAATTTTTTAAGGGATAGTTCAATGGTAAGAGAAACAATGAAGTAACAATTAACATGGTCATAAGATGATAGTAATCAGAATGAGAGCAGACTACAGATGATTGGAGTTTTATCACAATCATAGAATGCAAGTTCCTTTGCAAAGATGTATCATGTACTTATGCATTACAAGGGTAAGGGACTGTAGGTTATGATGAACAGTCATGCACAAATGACAGTTAGAGGATCAACAAGTATTACAAGGGTAAGGGACTGTAGGTTATGATATAAAAGAATAGTCATGTTCCTATTCTTTTGTAAGTTGCTGAACAACATAAAGGCAAGGTTTTGGAGCATATTTCAGCTAATTTTTTTTCTCTTTCAGAAATGTACTGTAATCTTTTCAAGTTCTTTCATGTTGGGACAACAAATTGTAACTCCATTTTCAACCTTACACAGTTGTATGTAACATCTTTTTGATTAATAAAATAAGCTATTTTACCTTCTCATTGTTGTTTTATTGTGCAAATCATTTAGATAGTTGATAAGTAATATTTTTCATTAATAAAATAAATATTAAACTACCAAATGATGCAATTAAAAATGCACTAAATATACTACCAAATCAATGACTAAATATGACTAAAGTTATGACTAAATTAATGACTAAATATATGACTAAAGTAAGACTAAATAAATGACTACCATGACTAAATAAATGACCAGTTTACAACAATCAATGACTAAATCAATGACCAAATCAATGACTAGATAAATGACTAAAATAGTTTAGTCATAAATTTGGTCGCGTTATAAATGACCAATAATAAACTACTAATGGTCACGTGACCAAAATTAGTCATTTATATGCAATTTTTAGTAGTTTATTTAGTCATATATTGTTGTTTTTGTACTAGTGTATGAATGTTGGAGAGGTAAGATCATTTCATGGACTAGCAACTTTTACCAGAATTTCATCAAACATTTTAGTTGTATTTGTACACCTATGACAGAAACAATAAGGGGTGACCAAAAGGAATTCAAGTCGACATCAGGAGCACAAAAGAGTTTTGAGTTGTTTAAGGGTGATAGAACAACCTGTGTTGGCACTACCGAACTTTGATAAGGTATTCCAAGTAGATTGTGATTCTAGTGGGAGTGCAATAGGAGTTGTGTTAAGTCAAGAAGGGAGACTAGAGCCTACTTCAGTAAAAAATTGATTGATGCTAGGAGAAGATATTCAGTTTATGATCAGGAGTTTTATGCAATCATACAAGCCTTGAAGAAGTGGGTACATTATTTGTTATGTAAGGAATTTGTGTTATATATGGATCATCAAGCTTTGCAATATTTGAACAGTCAAGGGAAGTTGAACCAGAGACATATGAGATGGGTAGAGTTCTTGTAGAGTTACACATTTGTGTTGAAGCAATGGAATGGGAAGTCAAACAAGGTTTTAGATGCATTGAGGAGGAGTTTGTTGACAGAGATGAGAATTGAAGTATTAGGTTTTGAAGAACTGAAGCATATGTATGAAGCTGACAAAGATTTTGTTGAGGCACGGAAGGCTTGCAAGGAACCTATAGAGAGAGATAGAAGCAAATGGTTGGATTATTTCATTTAGGAAGGTATGTTATTCAAGAACAATCGGCTATGTATCCCTAGAAGTTCAATGAGAGAGAATTTGATCAAGGAAAAGCATTGCAGAGGATTGGCAGGGCATTTTGGAATTGATAAGACTGTAGCATTGGTGAGTGAGAACTATTTTTGGCAGTAGTTGCATAAGGATGTCAGGAAATATGTTCAAAGTTGCAAGATTTGTCAAGTTGCAAAAGGAAACAGTCAGAACACTAGAATGTATACACCATTGATAGTACCGAAGAGACCATGGGAAGACATTAGCATGGGTTTTATGTTAGGATTACCTAGGGTTTTATGTTAGGATTACCTAAGACACCAAGAGAATTTGACTCTATATTTGTGGTTGTACATAGATTTTCCAAGATGGCACATTTCATACCTTTTAAGAAAACTAGTGATGTAGTACATGTTGCAGACCTATTTTTCAAGGAGATTGTGAGATTACATGGACTACCAAAGAGTACAGTATCAGATAGAGACACTAGATTCATTGGATATTTCTGAAAAACATTATGGAAGAAGATGAAGATAGATTTGAAGTATAGTTCAACATTTCACCCACAGACAGATGGACAAATAGAAGTAGTAAATAGGAGTTTGGGGAACTTGTTGAGGTGTTTGACTGAAGGAAAAAATAGGAAATTGGGACTTGATATTACTGCAAGAAAAATTTGCATACAACAATTCAGTAAACCAGAGCATAGGGAAGACACCATTTGAAATTGTGACAGAACAACAACCCAGAGGAGTAGCTAAATTAAGAGATATCAGAATGGAGAATAAAAGGAGTGTGGAGGAAGAAGAATTTGCAGGATTCATGGAGACAATGCATACTCAAGTTAGGGAAAATTTGGAGAAGATGAACAATACATACAAGGAGAAAGCAGATAAGAAGAAAAGACATAAGGAGTTTGCAATAGGAGATGAAGTAATGGTATATCTAAGGAAAGAGAGATTTCTAGTTGGGACATATAATAAGCTGAAGATGAAGAAGTTTGGACCCTGTAAGATCATCAAGAATTTTGATTTTGGAAATGCATATGAGGTGGAACTACCGAAGGAATTTGGCATATCATCTATATTCAACATTGCAAACTTATATCAGTATCATGAAGGAGAGCCACTAGAAGATAGAGAAGTTTATTTTTTGGACCAAATAGCACGCCATCCAAAGGAAATTAAGGAGATTTTAGATAGCAAAGTTGGACGAAGTGCTAGAGGAAGGCAATACAAAGAGTATCTAGTCAAATGGAAGGGCAAACCAGAGGAAGATTCATCATGGATTTCTCAGGATGAGGTGGACTGCATTGGTTTTCCTCTAGCCCCAGGAATGTGAGAGGCTCATTTTTCTTCAACCTCAGGTGTCTGATGCAAGAGCATCCCAGGTTTCAAGCAATCTTGCATCAACCAAAAATATCTTCATTCATGTTTTTTTGCATTTTAGTAGTTATTTTTCAGGACCCAATCTCAGTATTTCATGCCGCATTGTACCACATTATAACATCAGATCTCATGGAGCAAGATATATTATCTTCATTGCAACATCTACATCATATTCAAAATTCAAGTGTTTTGGAGATTCCAGCACAAATTTATCGCTAATAGAATATCAGTTATATTTGGATAAAGAGCATTCACTGACCAGTCATGGCTTTTCAAGTGTGTAGACCTATCTCATGACTTGCAAAGCTTGGGAAACCATTTCCTAAGGATGCACAATCATCGAGGAACCTTTGTTCTAATCCGTATCATTTTTTTCCAAGAATCAAAGGAAAATCATATGTTTTGGCTGACCTTCACACTTTTCATCAACTTTGGGGTTTGAGACCTCTTATGGCCGATGCAGACCTTTTCTAGAGCTGGGGATTGATATATATATATAGGCATTATCTAGTTGCATTAAGACTCATTCAAGATATGATAGAAAGATCTAGGGAAATAAGGGCTTTGACCCACATTGTATTTTTGGGCTTAACGCCATATCATTCTGTAATCTATAAGCCGAAAGGCAGGGCATGTTGCCAGTGAATAATTGATCATTCTCTATATTTCCATATGTGATTTTTATTCCAATTCTTTGAGTTTCCATTGTGATTACTCTTATTGCAAGGCTGGAAAGTCCTATTCCTGGACCCTCCATCCTTGACTACACCAATTAGTTCCAACATTTATAGCCATGAACAAGCATTCATCATTGTCTTCATCAAGATAGTCTTATTCCTCATCGTCAGATACACCATTTCCTTTTTCAACATAATAACTCTTCTTGAAATATTTACCTTTATGATCCTTTTTTTTTTCATTTGCAACTTTCATTGGATATTTAGAAGCATAATAACCTATCTTTCCACAATTAAAACATTTGAAGGGTAACTTACCTTTGTATTTTCTAGTGCCCTTTTTCAATCTCCTCACAAAATTTTCTTCCACCTCATCAAGATCATCTAAATATTATTCACCATCCTTTTCTTCCTTATTGACATTAAAGGTAGTTTCCTTCTTTGTAGCATCTTGACCAAACTCTCTCAACTCATAAGAAATTAGTACCTTTTTCATAACTTAACTTTCTTCTAGCTTACCTCCAAGACCATTGATGGCATTCACAACTTCATCCACTGTGAGCATGTAGGCTGTAATATCTTCATCTTTAGACATCCTTAGGGTTTCAAATTTGGATTTGTAATTTTACATCTTTTCTTTCTTGACTTCATCATCTCCTTCATAAATACTCTCCAACTTTGTCCATATCTCATTAGCAATTTTTAAGCTTATCACCTTTCCAAGTTTAGAATCAGAAAGACCACTTAGGATAGCATTCCTTGCTTTTCCATTGTTCTCACAATCCTTGATCTCATCATCATTTTTTGAACCATTAGCAAATATATTATATCCTTTTTCAACTGATTTCCAAACACCAAACCCTATGGAAATAAGAAAGGACTCCATCCTATATTTATGGTAAGTATAGTTCATTCCATCAAATATAGGAGCTTTGACATCCTTCCTATGTGCCATTCGAATCTACCTCAAGTGGTTAAGCTTTCTCCAAGGAACCACAACTCTGATACCAATTTTTAGATGCACATGACAATTGAGAGGGGGGTGAATCAGTTGTACATTAAAACATTAAATCCCTCATTAACTTTCAAACCCTTATCAAACATTTAAACCCTCATTATGCATTAGTAGAAAGTATACATATGAAACAACAATGCAAACACCAGCATACACAATAGAACAACTAATTTACAAGGAAAAACCTAAGCAAGGAAAAACCAAGGTGAGGATTAGCTCACATATATATGAATAGCAACACTGAATACAATATTCTCATTGTCGGAGGGCTCATTGCCTAGAAAAGAAGACTCACTACCAAGGGCTCATTGCCCAAATGACTCACTATCCAAATGAAAGAGTAAAGAATAAAATTGTTACAAGGAGATTCACTATCTCATAGAAATAAGAAAGATCCACCACTACAACTCTATGCCATCTGCAACCTTTGGCTCACTATCTCTAGCAACTTCAAGCACACTAAAAATGTAGACACCTACTCACTGCATCTAGAGTCATAGGCATTAATCTCACACTCAGATCACCACACTTGATCACCTTTTCATCACACGCTTTCCACACCACTCAACACAAACTCCATATTGCATTCATACCACTTGTAACCTCAAATATTCTTAAGGTCGGCCTCAATGAGACATATGCACCTCAAATGTGCAACACCAAAATAGGTCAGAACCAAACACCTCTACGATGGAAAGAGGTGAAGGAAAACCATGCCAAGGGTTAACTAGGACCCAAATCTACATCAAGATGCTTCACCACACTTCCAAAAATAACAAACAACCTTTACACTTAGTGCTAGCACACTAGGTCAGTAAAACCTACACTAACACTAACAAGCAACCACATACACACTTCTCCAGGTTTGAAAACAAGATTCAAACCACACAGTAACACCACACAACATCTAGGAATATTCCAACATCAACATACTACACTACAACACTACTACAACCAACTAAACCAAAGAATACTTTCATCCTATGCATCAAGATGCACTACCACTGAACTCCAACATAAGAACTAAACTTTTAGAGAAAATCAACACTAGAAAGTCCAAGGGAAGATAAACATAGATAATATAAGCATAAGAGACATTAGATTTCCACAATCCATGTTCAATAGAGTGCTTTTTTTTATTGGATTTTAATGTGTGAATTTTTTTGCATCAACGTTTTGGATCACAACTCTCTTCATCCTAATGATGGATCAGAGAGTGTGATCCGAAACGTTGATGCAAAAAAATTCACACAGTAAAATCTAGAAAAAAAAGCACTCTAATATAAGCATGTTCCCAAATCTACAAGACAAGAAACTCCAATGCAAAGAAATACGGAGCAATCCCATTTCTCCCAGACAACCATATACATAGGCAAACACACTATCAAACACAACTTCCTCTACCGCATGATCCAAAACCTAAAATTCTGAATATAGCACCTCTAAACACCTCTAATCATCACATCCAAAGTGCACAAGCATATCTTCAACCATGAATAAATATCGAACGACAACATGGAATACAACTTTGTCACCTTGAACACTCTTTTATTTAGATTTTCTCAAAAGAACTTGGATCCCAAGTGAACCAGTTGCATCAGCAACACTACTTGAACATTTTCTCAACCTATTTATAGCACCTACAACACCTTCTCATAAACACTTTCTCAACATGACCACATAAAATGACTACACTAGAGGTCCACAACACATCCATATTAGCACCAACACTAACAACACTAATGACAACACCTACAGTCTCCAACATTTTCCACACTATTGACATTAATGACAACACCTGCAATATACTTGCAATATCCTCTTATCATAATATTAGAGATTATCTCTTAGTTTCATCTCACAATAAACTTACTACTTAGGCTACCAAAGCTCCCAAATCCAAAAATAATGAAGGGTAGACTATAGTTGGAATCTTAAAAAATAATTGAAAATTCAATAATGGCAAAGCTCAAGCCAAGCAAAGTGGAAACCCAACTAATGTTGGAAGCTC
The DNA here is from genome assembly GCA_007258455.2 of Sequoia sempervirens. Classification (NCBI taxonomy): domain Eukaryota; kingdom Viridiplantae; phylum Streptophyta; class Pinopsida; order Cupressales; family Cupressaceae; genus Sequoia; species Sequoia sempervirens. The sequence continues at coordinate 243,941,763 of VDFB02000002.1, forward strand.
AGATAATTCTAGAAACTCATATCATATTGAAAACTCGATTAGTAAATAATCTAGATTAATTTAATACCTGAAACATAGAAAATGTGAAATCCTAGGATTTGCACTCTAGGGTTTAGGAAATTTTCCAAATGTTTCATTAGAGATTTGAGGTAGCGGGGGTTTAATGGATTTGAACAAGGTGTAGGATGGAATTACAACCTGAAAGGTGAGTCAACTTTCCCTTGACCAAATCTGAAATGAATTTAGGGATGAAATGCAATGATTCAACTAGCCTAATGATGCAAATACAATAGACATAGAAAGTCACAAACAAATCCAAACTATAGAAATGGACTCAGTGGGACACTCTGCACCTATGATTCAAATTTGGGGATGAAAATAGAGGACTAATTCACCCAAGGAGCCACTATCCTTGTTGAAAAAATTCAGATTTTTTTTCATAGTCCTTGGGAGCCAGATTAGAGCTTTCATTTCCCACTTGTCACACTATCAGATTACTATTGGATAATTCTATAACTAAGTTTATGTGAGTTGTCAAGATGTAGGGTTTGATTACAACAATGAATAATTGACCTCCAAACTTCTCCCAATCTTTTCAGATCTAAAACTATAGAAATGGACTCAAGGGGACACTATGCACCTATGATTCAAATTTGGGGATGAAAATAGAGGACTAAGTCACCCAAGGAGCCACTATCCTTGTTGAGCAAATTTAGATTTGTTTTCACAGTCCTTGGGAGCCAAATTAGAGCTTTCGTTTCCCACTTGTTGCACTATCAAATCACTATTGGATAATTCTATAACTGAGTTTCTGTGAGTTATCAAGATGTAGGGTTTGATTGCAATAATGACTAATCGACCTTCAAACTTCTCCCAATCTTTTCAAATCTAAAACTTGTACACTCAAAGAGAGAGGAAGGGTTGTTCCATTTAGGGGCTTGCCTTAGTCAAACCCCGTGTTAGTGTTTCCACTTCCATAATGGCAATGCCAACGATAAAGGGCATATCCTTTTGAGCGATAAAGCTAAATAATAAAAAGGAATGATGAATTTTTTGGAAACAAGCTACACTGAGGGGGGGTGAATCAGCGTTCTGCAAAAAATGACTTATTATTTTGATTATTAACCCACTTAAAATATTCAACCAGGAGAAATGTGCAGAAACATAAAGCAAATAACCACAACACCATAACAAAAGGATTTTTACATGGAAACCCTGTTAGGGGAAAAACCACGGTGGATGTCCAATCCACAATATAATCTGAGTATACTCAAAAAGAACTACAATATGGGAATGCACTTGCATTCAAGCACACTACCTAGAGTTCACTGCTCAAAATAGGAAGGCACACTGTCTTACAGAGATTTGGATTAGATCCAAGAGAATGAACTGAAAGAATAGCATCTACAAATGCTTGATTATAGTTTTGGTTAAGCTCGGTTGTCAATCTTATGTCCTTCTAACTGATACTAAACTTCTACTCTACTATGCTCTAACTTGCTCCACAAAATCTTTATGCGCAAGTGAAACTGTGCATAAAATAATCCTAACACTCTTCTGGTATTTTCAATACACATTGACACACCACGCACACACACCAAAATGATATAATATATCATACATATATATCCACGACTAGCAATTTAATCGCAACATGTCAGCTCCAAATAAAACTTGAAAATATTAGCAACTTGTCAGCTCAAATATTAAGAGTTATCCAATGCGCATCCACAACAGTCATCCACAACTTAGCTTGGACCCAAAACATAATGACCAAATACAAAAATATTTGAATAAACATTCCTTGAATCTCCACAACATATTTTATCGACTAAGTAGGCCCCAAAATACTGATAAATAGAAAAGTAACCAATTGAATCTCCAAAATCACACAAGACTTAATACGAAGCACTAAGATTTTTGAACAACACATTAGATGTATTGATAAACCTCCCATGAGATCCACAACTCAAAATAACAACTGGAAATCTGCAAGTGAATCGATGATCACTAAACTATCGAATGTTCTCTTCTTCCTAACTGTCCTCAATCTGACTGTTGGTATAAGCAAATGATGTTATGAGGATCTATCACCAACTAGGGTTTCCATCAATGACAACACCAAAACTCTTTTGTAGTGTCTCTTTCCAAGAAAATCAACAATGGACTGCAATTCACCACCCACTAATGGCTTCCTTAAAGGACTAAAGTCATACAAATATCCTCAAAGTTTGGATCTTGCTTACTTGAATTTATTGACTACCTACAAGGGTTAGATCTCACACATAAAATGATAACATAAACATGAATAAACTCACACACACTTTGACATGATTCTTGGATCTTGAATTGCTGCAATAAATCTCTAAAATTATGCTCTTGACTTGCTTGATAATATTCTTGACAATAATTTCTCCAGTTATTTCCTAGATGATTTCAAATGATGCAATAGTTAGATATTTATATGCAATTATTCTAATTTCCAAAAAATTAAATCCCGACAATTGACTTTGGATATTTGAAATTCAAATAATAAAATGTTGACACCAACATATTTGATTTTGGAGGCAAAATATGGGGACATAGGTGCCCTAGGCGCTAGTTTTTGAAACCTATTTTGTGGAATTTAAGGTGTCAGGACAAAATAAATAAATGCATTGGTTTTTCGCTTGCAATTTATCAAGAATTGTTAAAGTGGGCTCCAAAATGTATAATTTATGAAATTAGGTGTTTGAAATTAGGCCTAATAACTTAAGTGGAAGCAAAACATAGTGAAATTTTCAAGAGTGATTACGATGCTACATTTAGCACCCACTTTAGTGAGAGTATGAACTTACGCTTAGACTCACACTACAGTAGAAAATATGTCAAGAGGGGTTCGATTGTCCAAATGTTCAAGATATAGGATGACTATGAATCTAGGGCAATGTGCAAGCCCCCAGGATTCAAGGTCCCATGGCAAACCAACATAGACACAAAGGAACACACATGTATGTAATGCAATAAGACAAAATACATAAATATACATGTTGAAAACACATGGCATACATGAAAAAAACACATGATATAATATAACATAAAGATGATGATGATGAAAACACAATGCAAACACGAAGAAGACACAACAAAGATACACAATAAAACATAGGTTTAGTACTAAAGGGATAAGGAAAAGAGACCTTAGTCTTAAATTTGTCTCAAATTCCAAACATCATCCATCGAATGTGTTGTCAAAATAAAATGATGCTCTCACAAGGATGTAAAATCACTCATGAGCCACATGGATCTACTAGCTAGCAAGAAATATTATACTAGGTGTCCATGCAATATGATGGGTTCCACAAGGCTAGGAAGATGTGTCATGCTAGACACTCATAAAACATATATCTCTACTATTAAGCAAGTTGTGTTATGCTTGACGGCCATGTTAAAATGGGTGCTCAAGTTCATGACCCAACAAGATGTGTTATGCTACATTTATGAACTATCTTGCCAAAGCTTCACTTAAGAAGGTACACAAACTCACCTATGAAGGTGCATAAATGACAAAACTCGCTTAAAAAGGCACATAAACTCACCTAAGAAGGTGCATAAATGACAAAACTCTCATGAGAATGTGCATAAACTCACCTAAGAAGGTGCATAAATGTCCAAGGGGACAAATTGATAACCACGCCTCTGGGGACATTATAAAAAACACCACCACCAAGGGGGTATGTCAATAAGTCAAATATCACAAGATGTGTATGAAATGGCTATAGGTAATATATGCCCCCCCTTAAAATTTCAACATTCTTGCTATGTTGGTATTTTAAGGAAAAAAAGAATGCATGTGCCTTCAAAACTAGTTACCCTTGCCTCCCAAGTGTGGAGGAAAATACAACCACACAAGAGTCTATCATGTTTCTACCATGAAAAATATGGTTGCACTTAATATTGTACCACCATGAATGGCAATGAGAAAACACATAAAGCTAAAAATGCCACATAGTGATGAGCAACACCATAGAATAAATATCCCTATTGTTTAGAGTGATTAGGTACATCAGCACATGGAAGAGCACCACAATCATGAAGTTGATCTATTTTATTACTCAAGGCTTGACATGCATTCGTAGAATGACCATGCACTCGAAGATATGAATAAAATGAGTTTTTGTTATAAAATTTCTTTCATGTTTTCAAAGGGAGAGATATCAAGTGGGCTTTGAGAAGCCTCAACAAAATATGTTCATGATCAATAGTAGAAGACATTTCTTTCTCTTGTGAAGACAAGATTGCTCGCTTACCATAAGACTTCATACATATAGTAGATGATAAAGCATTAGATGAATATGGAGATGAAGGTTGAAAACCTAGACCTTGTTTGGAAAAGTATGGTATATAATTCACTTGATCCCTAATATTTTGTTCCATATTTACATTTAACCATATTTAGAAAAAAAATTGTATCCAAGCCCATAACATTCTTCCAACTCAGTTGAAGAAATAACATCTACATGCTCCTAAGAATAATAAGATTTTTCCCGAGCACGTAAATCTTTTTTAATTTTTTTAAAGTTAGGCATCTTACAACTATGAGGGATGAAAGTTAAAGAGCCCCCATCACCATCATGAGGTGATTTTTTTGAATCTATTGATGTAGAACTAGATTGAGAAAATGAAACACAAGACTCTTTAGGTTTAGATTGTGAGATTTTGTACTCTCCCATACCGGATGGTGTAAAATATAATGAACCCTAATCATCATCTAAGAGTTTTGTTACAAATGGCATACAATTGGGATTATCATAAATTTGTATAGGTTCTTTGGACTTTGATGGCAAGATTTTAGACTCCCCTTTGAAACAAAGTGTAAAATCTAACATTCCCCAATCATCATCCAAATATTTCATCACGGGTTCTACTTTTGGAGTTGGAATCAAAGTATTATGAGAGTTGGAAGTATTATTATCATCTTGGACTTGAGAATTATAACTTTGTTCATTTGCTTTAACCATGTATATCTTGTTATTATATTCATACTCCATCTCACAGTGAAGAGTAGACGATACTCCCTTCATGGCATGAATCCATGGTCTACCTAGGAGAATATTATATGAAAGAGGTCTTGGCATGACATACATAGGTGTTTGTAAATTCATGGATCCTACCTTAATGGGTAATGTGATACTCCTAATGGTTTCTTGTTAACATTATCAAAGCCATGGATTGAAAGATCATTAGGTTCTATAAGATTATTATCCAAACCCATTTTATCTAAAAGGTCAATACTACAAAAATTAAGACCTAATCCATTATCTATGAAGGTACACCTAACTCCAATTTTATTAATGGTCACCTTTATCAATAAGGCTTTATGTGTATTTTCGATCTCAAGTGAGGGTAATTGATGTTGAGGGAATGTAACATCCAAATTTGTCACATGCATTTAATCAAACAAGGTTGCTACATCATTCAGTTTAACAAAATTTTGGGACATCAATCTTTTGTAAAGCCTCTTGGAGCATTCCATGGTATGTAGGTGATGTTAGAATCAAATCCCAAAGGGATATCTTTGTTGGAGTATTACGAAGTTTCTCAACAAGATCGTATTCTTTACCACTATGCTAAGGAATATTAGGTACGGGTGAAGATATGGTTGAGGTAATAGAATGGATGTTGGCATTTGTTTTGGTTCCTTATTATTTCTAGTGTTATGTGTGAGAAACTACGTGATAACTTGGTTGTTGCAACACATGATTACTAGTGAGTTGTTTTGAAAGGTTTAGGATATGGCCATGAGGTTTAGGAGGTCCTATAATGAGAGGTGATTTAGGAGGTCCAATAATTAAAGGAGTTTTAGGAGGTCCAATAATTAAAGGGGGTCTAATAGCCAATTGTGTGGTCATAACCTCAACTAAGTTATCTACTTGTTGATTATTTTCTATCGAGGGGCATCTAATGTCACCTTAGCATCTTCATCTATGCAATCCATCTTAGTGTCTTTGGAAATAAATGTATTAATGATTCCATCCTCTTTTCCAACAATATCTTCCCAAGTAGGAGAGATATTGAGAGAGAAACAAACAAGATTATCAAGACGCTCAATGATTGGATCTTCTACCACCAAGATACCTTCTTCACAAATAGGAGAGATATTGGGAGAAGAAAAAAAATGATTTCCATGATTTTCAATGATTACATTCCCTTGCACCAAGCTAATCTCACGCATAGGAGAGATAGTGGGAGAGGGATTAATGAAAAATAACAAAATAGGAGAATTAAACTTATTTTCATATGCTTGCAACAAAAATTCTTTGAAATGCTTAACAAGATCAGACAATAGAACATGAATTGTGATAACACAATATTTTTGCAATGATAAAAAAAAATTATGTCCTATGGATCAAGCTAGCAATGTTTTTAGCAAAAAAGATATTTATATGATTGATACTCAGAAACCGATGCTAGATCTGGGCAGAGATTAGAGACAAGACTTTTCACAATAAATTGCTAGACAAGGGTGCATAGGGAACCTATTTCCTACATAGGTTTTTGCAAAATTCAAAATTTGACATTGTACAATATTGTTTTAAGTTCTTGTTTTTATGTGCAGATAGGTGTGACAGTGAATAGTTTTCTAGTATTTTCCCAGCTTATGATTATGTAATTCACAATTCAAGTATGCAACAATTTGCAAAATTTTCAAGCCATAAAAGACAACTATAAATGCAATTTCTAGATCTAAGATGCAACAATTGATTGATTCTAATATTCCAAAATCTAAAAAATGATGATATTAATGCAATTTTGAACAAAATAATGCTTTTTTTCACTTTTTGAGCTATATGAAAGTGTAAAGTCGTAAATTGCACCCCTTGGAATTTCACATACATTCTTGTATCCACTTTAGTGTCCACTCACTTAGTATTTGTGTAGGCTCATTCTAGCCCCTGCATTAGCCTTTTTCCCTCTCACAATGCTCAAAAACCCCTTTTCAGTAGCTACCCTTGTGCGTCAGCTTTGCGTTCCACCTTGGGCCTTTCTCGTTCTCATAATTTTGTAGCGTGATGTGTCTGGACACTAACACACCGTGCAGACATCCACGCACCGCACTAGCGTCCTATGACATTTTAATGTTCAAATGACCTTTTTCGATCATTTTTGCCACTTGTCAACCTCTTTTGTTGGTGGTAATGGCTCGGGTCACCTTGTAACCGCTCGGGAAGCTTCTTTTCCCTCTTTAAAAGTTGTCTTTTCAACTCATTTGGCCGCCTTCTCCTTCTTGGATTCTCTCTCAAACATTCTCCCATCTTGCTCTTGCTTGCACAACTCCCTTGTTTGTTATAGCATCCTCAAGCTCTCAAGCTTTTACAATACTCTTTTGTTCTTGTAGCACCCTCTACAACACTCTTGGCTCTTACAGCTGTCTTTCTCTCCCTTTTTGGCTTCCTTAAGCCTTGCAACTGATATCTCCCTTATCTTGTGCATGTGAGCATCCTAGGATTTCACACATCCTCTATCTATTGCATCTCCATTTTATGATAGGGGTTCTCCTCCTCGAGTGGGATTGCTTTTATCACTCCTTTTTTCATTTTTCTCTATCTATTTGGTTGTTTGTGGAGGTGGGAACACCAAAGCGGGGGTTTGATTGAGGAAAACCCCTATAAAACCCCAACATTTTCTCCAGATCTTACGCATGTAGGTATTGAAGATATTCATGTGCTATAGGCTTCACTACTTGGGGTTTTCGTGAGCGTCTTCTATCTCTCATACTCTTTAACTTTATCATTTATACTTTACTTTATTTTAGTTCTATTACATTCTATCATTTTCTTGCATTCTGGAAGTTCTTAGCAATCTAATTGTTAGTAGTCACTACGCTATTTTATAGGATATTCTCGCTTTCTAGTCTATATGAGACACTAGCATGCCTCAAGGACTCTAGTGTGCCACGTTGTTGTCCTTATTCCACACTGTCATCCTTTGGTCGAGAGCTTGTCAGTTTGTCCAAAAAACCTCTGTGATTTACTCTTTCTGATTCTAGAACTATCACTTTGTTCCTTGAGGTAGTTTAGGGCAGTTCACCCCTTGAGAATCTCTTGAGAATAAAGAGACTCGTGAGTAGTGAATCCCCCTTCTCTACATTTTGGTGAACCCGCGTGAATCACAACTTTTTTCAAAAAACAAAGAATTTATTTACCCCAACTTGGTGGGGTCATAACTTTTGACTCGATGCTTGAAATTTAGAACCGTTTACACTGTTGGAAAGGTCTCCAAGAGGACTAATTCAATCCCTAAAATTTAATTCCTTTAGAAACCAAATTTTAGGGACTAACGCAAGTTTCAACCCCAAATTTTGCTCTGAAGACCTCCCAAAATACAAATTACTAGAACCTAGTAAATACTAAAAAAATTGAAAAATTAGGATTTTTGGTTTTTCCCAGTTTTGTCACTCTTGGATTGCTCCAGATCAGCCAATGTGTCTATATCTCTATTTCAAAATGTATTTTCTATCTTTCTTCCTTCTATCTCTTTCTAGATTTATTGAGAAGCTTCAAGAAGTTCTCTTACAAGCATGTGAAAATGAGTTCTTGTCTCCTTTCTTATTATTCTTTGTTGATCCCTCTCCTAAAATTCCTTCTAAGGATATTTTGGCGCAAGAGGATGAAATAATTAATACCTTTCTTGATGTTATTATACCTTCTATTCATTCCAATGCACTCTCCTTTTTTGATGATGCATTAGTGAGTGATGAATCTCCTTCCACATTTGATCCTCCCTAGATTGATGTTGAGAATATTTCTTCAAATAATTATTCCACTAGTTGTGATGATTCTGTAAATGTAATCTATGTCTCTTCCGCCCCTTGAAGGCCGAAGAGACCGGTCATTTGTATGACTCCAGCTAGTCTTTCTCCTAAAAGGATTTTTTCTATTAATGGTGTCAAATTTGATAGTGATTCTCTTGATCTTTCTATGGCTCCCCCTTACAAAGCAGTAACCCATACTTATGAGAATAGAATGAATAAACAACCAAGCCTTCTTCAAGCTCCTAAACCTATGACTAAAGCACCCATTGATTATAATCTTGTTGAGAAAATTTTAGTTACTCCAACCAAGATCTCACTGTGGGACTTGCTTCAATCTACTCCGGTCTACCAAGGTATGCTTCAGGAAGCCTTGCAAAAGATCCTCTTGCCTTCATCTGCCAGGCTAATGGATGTTAATATGTTGATAGCTCATATTCATGTGGATTCATCGAATATTACATTCTATCCATAGGAACTCCCACCTTTGGAAGTGCAGAAGAAGGTGGATCCTCTAATGATTATAGTTAACATTAATAATATCAACATTAGACGTACTCTCATTGACACTGGTTCTGCGCTCAATATATTTAGCATTGATCTATTTCCTAATATTAATATTGATTCATGTTCTCTTAATGCTTCTTCTATTGACATTCGTGGGTTCAATAATATTTGTCAACAAGCCATAGGCACAATAGTCTTGCCTTTGAGGTTGGGACTTGTTACCATACCCACCCTTGTATATGTTATGTCAGAAAAATTACCATATAACCTTCTTCTTGGTAGACCATGGATTCATGCTATGGGTGTAGTCTTGTCTACCTTGCATAAATCTATTAAGTTCATATGCAATAATCAAGTAGTTATGGTCAGGGATGACCCTGAGGCTATGCACTTATGTGAGATGGCAACTGTTGGTCAGGTTTCGATTGTGCCTAATCTTATTCCTTCAGTATATTCCAATGTGTCAATGTTTACTCCAACAATACCTACTACAAAGGATACTCTTGAGATAGATGTCCCTAAAGAAGATCCTTCTGAAGCAAGAAATCTTAAGTCTACTCCTTCTACCTCTTCCCAAAAGAATGCATGTATTGGTGATGATTGGGGTTCCTTAGAGTTTACAAAATCCTTCATTGGGAAATATAAAGTCAACTCGATCCACTTAAACCTTCCGATAACATCATCCACACATGCTATCAAAGATTATCATTCTTCTGCATCGTGGGATAATGTGAGCAATAATTGTAATGTTCTTAATGTTGATCCTCCTTTTGAGGAAGATGATCACAATTTCGTTAAAGAGGCTAATGTTGGAAATCTTGTCAAGAAGAATGATGGTGATCCCATAGAAGAGTGTGATCCCCACTATCAGAACAATGATCTCTATGAAGATCCTCCTTCTCAAGATTTACAATCACATTATGGCCCTAGCTTTAGGCTTGTCTCCAAATATGGCTATGGGCGTAAAGTTCGTGGGTGTAATGAACAAGGCATTCAAGTCCCTATAGAATGTGCACCTTGTAAGCGTAATTTGGGGCTTGGTTGTTCAAATGAACAATCTAAATGGAAACCATGGTTGAATGTCAACTTGATTTCCTATCAACCTCATCCTCCATTATCTTCTATCTTTGTGTCTTCTTCTTGTAAGCAAACAAGCTTTTCTCCACAAGAGAAAGGGTTGTTTCTTGCTCCTTATTCTTTTTCTAAGCGAGAGCATATTTTTTTGAGGCTTTTGAGATCCCGCTTGATTACTCTTCCTTCTCCTATGCGTAATAAATTTCATAAGCATGATAAAGCAAAATATTCTTTTTGTGCATACCATCGAGTGACTGGCCATTCCACTAGTGAATGTACGACATTGAAAGATAAAATACAACTTATTGATTCAGGTGCCATCACTCACTTATTGGTTGATGCACCTACCTCTTCTTCAAAGGATAAGTGATATCGAGGTCTACCTCTATCATGTATGTTCTAAGTATCTTGCATGGTTCTCCCCTCCTGTATGTTGGGTACAGTGATGACTTATTTTGGAGATGTGTGTCCTCCTTAAAGGACCCCCTCTCTTCTCTATGCCTTTGAAATGAAGCATCCCTTGAGTGGACCCCCTTTTATTTTGAAGGGTTCCCGAGGGACCCCCTTTGAAAGCTTTCTCTTGAATGAATTCATTGGCGTCTAGCTTGGGGGAAGACTGACTAGACCTATCTTTTCTGTGACTATCTCGCAATGCATCTTGTAGTAGCCACAGGCTTCTCTAATTAGTCTTGCTCTGTAGAAACAAGAACATGTAGAGATCCTTTGCATCAAGATTTCCTAACATGTTTAATATGCAGATTAACATGTTGCTTTGCAGGTGTGCCTGTGAAGCTGCTTTTCAATCAACCTTACAGGACTGAGTACCTATGAGGACCTAATATGACTCTACAGAGTCCCGTACATTGGGCTTCCCTCAGGAGAGAGTACTTGGGGTTCCTTCTTTGCAAGTTTGAGGACTTTTAAAGCACTTTTATCCTACAGGATTTGTTGATCGTTGGTTTGCAAGCCTTTGGTGCAATTTGATCAACTCTATAGGAGAGAGTACCTGTAGAGCTTTTTGTTCACCTTTCATAGGTCTGTGGATATGCGATGCAGTTGTTCAAATCTCCTTGGGTCTATGGACCTGTGGAGCCATCTCTCTTGAAATTTTCATTCTTTTCTAGCTTATCCATCTCTCTTCTAATTTCTCTTTCTTCTCAATTGTGTATACCAGATCGAAGATCTGCATCTTCTCCATCCTGAGTATATGCTCTTTCTCTCTTCAATATTGGTTGCTTCCCTGACTTTTGGGTGCATTCTTCTCTTGAAGCGATCAATCCTTACATTCTTCTCTTCATTTTAGAATTATTCTATGTGTTATTATTTTTAAGTTGGGGAAAATGCATAGTACTAAGACAACCTTTTACATTGAGGTCTCTTTTACTTTGCTAATTCAAATCCTTTAGTTTGTTGTGTGCCTATGTGTATGTGTTTTTATATATTCTAACCCTATGATGTAATGGTTTTTATGTTCTAACATTCTTTTCATGTGCAAATCCTTCTTGTCTAATGTGTTTGTTTTGTAGGTCTTCAGTCTAGGGGCATGCTTCTTTGGTTTGAAGAGTTATATGCTTCCTCTACAGTATCTGTTTGGCATTATGGTGATATTTTTTTTTAGTAGATTTCCTTTAGCGTGCATATTAGTATAGATTCATATGCCCGCTAAAGTGGGGGAAAAATGTAATGTCATAAAATTGCACCCCTTGCAATTTCACATACATTCTTGTATCCGCTTTAGTGTCCACTCCCTTAGTATTTTTGTAGGCTCATTCTAGCCCCTGCATCAACCTTTTTCCCTCTCAAGATGCTCAAAAACCCCTTTTTAGAAGCTACCCTTGTGCATTGGCTCTTTGTTTAACCTTGGGATTTTCCCGTTCTCATCGTTTTGTAGCGTGATGTGTCTAGACACTAGATGTTTGTGCACCGCACTAGTGTCTTGTGACATTCTAACATTCAAACAACCTTTTCCAAGCATTTTTTCCACTTATCAACCTATTTTATTAGTGGTAACATCTCAAGTTTCCTTGTAACCACTCATGAAGCTTATTTTCCCTCTTTAAAAGTTGTTTTTTGACTCATTTGGCCTTCTTCTCCTTCTTGGCTTTTCTCTCAAACATTCTCCCATCTTTCTCTTGCTTGCACAACTCCCTTTTTTGTTATAGCTCATCCCAAATCTCTCAAGCTCTTACAACACTCTTGTGTTCTTATAGCACCTTCTACAACACTCTTAGCTCTTGCACCTATCTTGCTCTTCCTCTTTGGCTTCCTTAAGCCTTGCAGCTGATATCTCCCTTATCTTGTGCTTGTGAGAATACTAGGATTTCACACATCCCCTATCTATTGCATCTCTATTTTATGATATGGGTTCTCCTCCTCGAGCAGGGATTTATTTTATCACTCCTTTGTTCATTTCTCTCTATCTATTTGGTTGTCTGTGGAGGTGGGAACACCAAAGAAGGAGTTTGACTGAGGAAAACCCCTATACAACCCCAACATTTTCTCTAGATCTTACGTATGTAGGTATTGAAGATATTCATGTGTTGAAGGCTTCACTACTTGGGTTTTCATGAGTGTCTTTTATCTCTCATACTCTTTAACTTCATCATTTATACTTTACTTTATTTCAGTTCTATTACATTCTATCATTTTCCCACATTCTGGAAGTTCTTAGCAATTTGATTGTGAGTAGTCACTAAATTATTTTTGGGATATTATCACTTTATGTTCTGTACGAGATGCCAGTGTGCCTCTAAGACTCTAGCATGCTGCACTAGCACGTTGCACTGCCATCCTTATTATGTGATGTCGTCCTTTGGCCAATAGCTTGTTAGTTTGTCCAGAAAACCTCTATGATTTACTCTTTCTGATTCTAGAACTCTCACTTCTTTCCTTGAGGTAGTTTAGGGCAGTTCACCCCTTGGGAATCTCTTCAGAATAAAGAGACTCATGAGTAGTGAATCCCCCTTCTCTATAGATAGATTCCTAAATGAATGCAATGATTAATTTTAGATTTGTTTTTAGATTTTAAATGATCTAATCCAGATTTTGAAATTCAATTAGAATGTAGATCTAGCCTAAGATGACTTAAACTAATCCTATTGCAACCAATGATGCAATATTATATGCAATTTTTTGAATTTTTATGCCTTTTATGATGTAAAAATGAATGCCTAAGTGAACAATGGTAAATTATGCAATGTTAAACCTACGTCTAGGATGAATTTCTTCAAATTTATGAAGGTATATAATGTTAACGTGTTGGGTTCACCAAAATGAAACATAGAAAATGTGAAACCCTAAGATTTGCACTATAGGGTTTAGGCATTTTTCCAAATGTTTCATTAGATATTTGAGGTAGCGAGGGTTTGATGGATTTGGACAAGGTGTAGGACTAACTTACAACCTAAAAGGTGAGTAAACTTACCCTTGACTAATCTAAAATAAATTTATGGATGAAATGCAATAATTCAACTAGCCTAATGATGCAAATTACTATTCTGATACAAATACAATAGACACAAAAAGTCACAAACAAATTCAAATTAGAGAAATGGACTTAGCAAGATATTGTGCACATGTGATTCAAATTTGGGGCTGAAAATGGAGGACTTAGTCACCTAGGGTGCCACTATCTTCGTTGACCAAAATCAGATATGTTTTCACAGTCCTCGGGAGCTAGATCAGAGCTTCCATTTCCCACTTTTTGCACTGTTAGATCACTATCGTATAATTTTGTAACTGAGTTTTTAGTGAGTTGTCAAATGTAGGGTTTGATTGCAACAATGGAGACCTTCAAACTTCTCCAATCTTCTTTAGATTTGAAACCTACACACTCAAAAGAGAGGAAGGTTTATGCCATTTAGGGGATTTCCTTAGTCAAACCTTGTGTTAGTGTTTCCACTTCCATAATAGAAATTTCAATGATAAAAGGCCTATCCTTTTGAGGGATAAGGGGGTGATCCCACAATAGTGGTTTACACTTTCTAGGAGATCTTGATTTTTGCTGAAATCACATATTTTTAGAAAATATAATGATTTAAGCCTTGAAAAGTTCCATTTAAAGGATTCCAATTGAAGATGGTTTGATCAAACCACCTTAGATCAAACCCCCTTGGATAGAACCCCACTAGTTTTAAACCATACCTATAATGGAGTCTCTTTTACACCTATCAAAATGCTGATAAAAAACCACATTTGATTTACCTTTTGGGGTATCAAATGAATTCATTTAAATTTTATTTTTTGTAAGTATGCATTCCTTATTATAAGATTCCCAAAAAGTATAATTTTTAATAAATTTAATTTGATTATTATATATATATATATTATTGTGAATGTAGGTTTTTCACTGAAAATCAAGCTCTCTATTCTTCACATGTGGAAAAATAGTAGATTATCAAAAAAAATCTGAAAAATATATATGCACTAGATATTGATGTCCTTGATCCAAAAAAAAAAATTGAATCTCAATACATACAAAAAAGGTTATGTTTTAGCTAGTAAATCATGTCTAAATTATAATTGGTTGGACTTTGAAAATTAATTAAGAAGAAATATTCAATGAAATGTTATGAAAAAAATTCCATGCACTAGATATCATAGTTACGAATTTAAATTCAAAAATATTAGGATTTTATCCTTCATAGAAAAAAATTGTGTTAGCCAGTAACTCCACTCTTTAAACATGGTGTTTACTGTTAAAAACTAGTTTTCGAAGGAGATGGAAAAAGAAGTGTAATCAGATTCCAAAAATTAAAAATATATATATATTTAGAATCTACAGACAAAATGTCGCAAATCACTAGTTTGCATCATCTTCAAATTTCTCACAGTTTAGCCACTATAGGTGCCCGAAAGTGAAGATTTAGTTTAAAAAAATCCATTCAATGTCCAGTTTGGCCAAAAATTGTAAACCAATATTGTGGGATCACCCAAGGATAAATGATAAAAAGGAATGATGAATCAATAATGGACTGCAACTCACTACCCACTAATGGCTTATGTGAAGGACTAAATTTATACAAATATCCTCAAGGTTTGGATCTTGCTTTCTTAAATTTCTTGAAGACCTACAAGGGTTAGATCTCGCACATACAATAATAACATAAAAATGAATAAACTCACACACACTTTGACATGATACTTGGGCCTTGAATTTTTATAATAAATATCTAAGATTCTACTCTTAACTTGCTTGATAATGCTCTTGACAATAATTTCTCTAATTATTTCCTAGATGATTTCAAATGATGCAGTAACTAGGTATTTATATGCAATTATTCTAATTTTCTGAAAATTAAATCTCGATAGCCAACTTTGGACATTTGAAATTCAAATAATAAAATTTTGACACCAACATATTTGATATTGGATGAAAAATAAGGGGACATAGGCACCCGAGGTTCCAATGTCCCAAACTTATTTTTTGGAATTTAAGGTGTCAAGAAAAAATACTAAATAAATGCATTAGTTTCTTGCTTGCAATTTGTCGGTAATTGTTAAAATGGGCCCTAGAATGCATAATTTAGGAAATTAGGTTTTCAATTAGTTCTAATAACTTAAGGGGGAGCAAAACATAGTGTGGAATTGTCAAGGGTGACAATTTATGATCCTACAATACCCTCAATAAAATGGGAAAGAGGTAGTCACCTCTAATAGTGATTTGTCCACTCAACCCAAATTTTCCAAGACACCTCAATCAACATTTTTGTTATCCTCCCAACTCAATACAACTATTCACTCTCCTTATTCCCATGTGGTCATGCATAGCTCTAGTAGTCCATGAAGTTATCTATAAGGAGAATTTATTATATAAAAAAAATGGATACAAATTCCCAATGTTTAGGTGGGTAGTTTTTCTTGCAATGAGTTTTTATAAAATCCTTATTCTAGTCTTGACGAACTAGATAGCAAATACATTATTCTTGATTATTGTCAATTAATTTTGTCTCCTATAATGTTCAAGGCCTTGTAAACCTTACTATGAAATATGTTGTAATGGGTTCTTGTTAAATATTTGTAGCATTGGATATCCTTTTCTTGTAGGAGGTTAACATTACAACTTTCTTTCTCTTTGTTATGCATCATGTTATTTGGCCAGCCAACTCATTTTTTGTAGCAATCATGATGTGAGTTATGAAGGATTTATAAAATTTCTCTCTACTAAGTGATACTCACACATATAGTTGATCATGGATGTGACCCCACCAACTAGGTAATTTGGACCCTCTTTAATATTGAATATAATTCCCTTGGCATTATTAATGTGTATGCTTCTAATGATGATGTCGAAAGATATCTCTTTTGGTGGTGGATCATAAGTTTAATGTCTACCACTATAGGGTTTTGTGTGGAGGATTTAATATGGTCAAGTTTCCTTATGACTTTTGGTGTAATTTTTTATTTTTCTAGTGGGTTAATTTATTTTCCTTTAGTCCTAGGTTTTTCCTACACTTAATTAAGCTTGCTTAGGATAATAAAGTGAGTTTATCATCTAATGACTAGGAGATAAGTGATGAGGTGTTCCCTTCCTTAAAGGGTGGAACCACTTTCCACTTTTGGTGGCATCCTCCACTTTTGGTGGTCCATCTCCACCTTTTGTGGTTGATTCCTATTGGTTGGATTTGCCACCTACCTCCTCTCCTAAGTTCTATATAAACTCACTACCTAGCTTGTCTTTGCATCCATTCAAGCATCTTGCTTTTTACCTTTGCAGCTTTTGCGCTCTTAATGCACTATTGTTACATTGACATTGAATAATCTCTTGGAGTCTTGGTGTGCATTCTTTATGCTTTTCCAGTTTATGTAGCTTTGATTTTCTCTTAAAATGTTCCTTATGTTATTCAATCTATTTCGGATTTCTAACATGGTATCAAAGCTTTTGTTTTGATAAATCTTAGTTCTTAGATTCCTGATTGAGAGATTGAGATTCTTATAAAAATATTGTAAATTCTCGTATGCTCTTCTCTTACATTCTTCAACGATCTAGAGAATCAAAAAGGATTTAAAAAGATTTAATTACCTCTTTATTTTGCGTATGTGTTTTGTGAGATCTGGGTGATTGCAACATTTTTTGTTATATTGGAAGCATTTTTTACTATTCCAATGTGTCCAAAAGTCTCGAGAAAGTCAGATTTGGCTTTTGTTTCATCCAAATTGGAGATCATTTGACATAGTTGCAGGTGAGGGTTTGAAGGAATTTGTTTTTCATTGGAGCCATTTTGCTTTTTGCTTCAAAAAATTAGCTTCCACTCATTTTTGAGAAAAACAATTTCTATTTTTTGTAGCCAAGGTCGAAATATCAACTGGGTATCTTTCAAATTTTGCATATCTTGCACAGATCTAGAGAAAATTGTTGGACAAAAAGCATAGTGCGTCATTTTTCTCCTAAATAAAAGTTAAAAAAATCATTTTTTCATCTTCTGTTTGTTGGATCAAAAAATGATTTCTAGGTTTTGTTCTTAGCATCAAAATATTTCTAGGTTTCTATTATTGTCTACAAATAGTAAGTAGAGTTTTCTGAAATCAAATCAAAAATAAAACTTTTTGCTAGAAAAAATTGTTTCCTGCAGGCTAAATTCAGCCAATTTTTAAAAAATTCATATCTTTTGCTTCGGGCGTTGGATTTCAGCAAATAAGATATCATTGGAAAGCTAGATATGAGCACTTTCCATCTACAAAGCTATTGAGAAGATTTTTTCCATCTTGTACCAGATATTTCAGGTTGAAGTTGTCTTGTGCTAATTTCTTCAACAAGCCATAACTTGCGACCTGGTGCTCCACTTTTTGGAAACAAATAGGCATTGGAAAGGTCTTGAAGAGCACTACACGGAAATAAGGCTAATTTTTCTAGATTTTTTCTCAGGTTCATTTTGTATTAGAATTTGTAATTTTGGTTATTTTGAGCCTATTGAGCATTCTATCTTGGAAAAGGCTTTGTAAACACACTAAATTATAAAGTGTCAACCTTATAATATTTGGGGGGGGGGTGATCTTTAATATTGGTGAAAAGGGTGGGAGTGTGTTGATGTTCTTTTTTTGGTGTTCTTTTATAATTATTTGAGGATTGTATCATGGTTTTTTCTACTCATCCTTCTATGATAGTTTTGGATAAGACTAATTATGAGTCTTGGAAAAAAGGCATTTTAACCCATCTCAGATGGCTAAAACTTTTTCCTTACCTTTATGGACTCATGCCTGAACTAGACACACCTGATAAGAAAAATGTTTGGGGTAATAGAATTGATCATGTAATAGGAATAATTGGTTGTCATGTTGATTATGACACTTTGTTGTCTATAGATGGCATTGAATGTCCCTGCACAATTTGGACCAAGATTTGGAAGAAGTTTGGAGACCTTCATGTTTCTCCATTCCCAAATGATCCTATTGCAGATTGCCTCATTCCACTTGATGATGCAGATAATATACCCTATGATGATTTGATACTTTACAGGAGCTTAAGTGTTATGCATGTCTTGAACGTTCAGATGACACAGAGACTTCTCTTGCTTCTCATCCTCAAGTTGAAATTACATCGACATCACCTATTGTAGCTTCAAATTCTAGATATGCTTCTTTGAGAGCCTCCAGTGATACATTGCAGCAGGATCATTTATATCTTTTGGATTCAATTCATTGGGACCAATTTATACCAAACATCTCTTGCTTGTTTGTAGAGTCCCTCATCTTGGATCTAGATGACACCATTGATGACATACATCTTCTCTTTAAGGACCACCTTTTGTACTTGCATCTACTGTTGCTACTTCAAAGTTTAGAGTTGCTTCTTTGAAAGCTTCCAATGACTTCTTGCAACGAGATATCTATAGTCTTCTTGATTCATCTTGGGATGATCTCTTGATAGGTATTTCAGACTTGTTTATGGAGACACATATTGTAGAATTTGACCCTCTTGTTCATTCTCTACATGATCATTCATCACAATTTGACATGAGTGTGGATAATTTGGAGAAGATATCTCTAGAGGAGATACTTGAGTCTTTGACTTTTGTTCTACATCAATCTCTAGGAGATTCTGATTTTTCATCTTCAGCAGTGTGGCCTAGAACACCTGATTTGATTGTGGCAGCTTTCAGCATCGACATGGGGATACTTGAGCCGACTTCAGAGACTTCATACATTTTGCACTTTCTTCCTACATATTCCTTTCAAGACTTGGGAGATAGTGTGCATACACCTTTGGTTGTGTTTCTTCCTAAGGGGAGGAATGTTGTTCGACGATTTTGGACCATCTTTTGTATCCAGTTTTGAGCATATATCATTGGACCTCTTTGGGAGGCTTCTTTGTCCTTCCACTTCATTTCTCTCTCTATTATGGGGGGTGTACTTCCTTTTTGTGGGGTGGGGCTTCTTCTTCTTTAGGGGGAATTTTATTTGTACATGGGTACCTAACATGGCCTCATTTGTCGGGACCCGTCATCTTTTACATCCTCCTAAGTTGTGTTTAAGGTGGGTATTGGTGTAGGTTTTTATTTTTTTAGTGGGTTAATTTATTTTCCCTTAGTCCTAGGTTTTTCCTTCACTTAATTAAGCGTGCTTAGGATAATAAAGTGAGTTTATTATCTAATAACTAGGAGATAAGTGATGAGGTGTTCCCTTAAAGGGTGGAACCACTTTCCAGTTTTGGTGGCATCCTCCACTTTTGGTTGTCCATCTCCACCTTTTGTGGTTGATTCCTATTGGTTGGATTTTCCACCTACCTCTTCTCCTAAGTTCTATATAAACTCACTACCTAGCTTGTATTTGCATCCATTCTTGCAATACTCTTACATCCATTCAAGCATCTTGCTTTGTATCTTTTCAGCTTTGGAGCTCTAAATGCAATATTGTCACATCGACATTGCATATTAATCTCTCAGAGTCCTGGTGTGCATTCTTTATGCTTTTCCAGTTTATGTAGCTTTGATTTGCTCTTAAAAATTTCCTTGGGTTATTCAATCTATTTCAAATTTCTAACAATGATAAATACAACACTCTTCCCATGTAATTGATAATTGGAAAAAGGGAAGCTTGGTATTTCATACACAAAAAATTGGGTTTTTTATCCCAAAACATGGGGCACCACCGCACTCATTCCCATTGGTTTATGTGGATATTTTTTGGGGTCGGGTTTGATAAAGTGTATAAACAACTTGATCATTTCATGCTTTATGCTCAATCATTTTTCTTTTACCAATTGTTTTCCTCTTCCATTGGATCTTTTTCTAAATTTTACTCTTTCTAATCATTGTCCGATTCATTTTTACATTAAATGGCACATGGCTGCTCCCAAGACAAGTAACACACATTTTTTCCTTAATATTTCCTTGCTAACATGTCAACCCACATTGGCCCATATTCACTAGGTGCAAAATCTTGAAGTTATGCCTACTCAATGGACAAGATGGATTGATTGGTGGAATGAGACTTTCAATGACACTTATAATTTCCTTTGTATATATGACTACCAACAAGATAGGTTTCATGATCATGCATACAATCACACCACCTCATATCTCCACTAAGCCATAGTGATGCTCAAATCTAACCCCTTTGCTCTTCATTTATATTTGTAAGTGGTTGATCTATGTCAATAAGAGAAAATTTATAATAATCATACTACCTTAGAGGCCCATATTAAATCTCACTTGTATTGGTTGAATGTGGGAGATAGATTTTGTAAATATTTTTATCAAGCTCTTCATGCTTTCCATACTTTTTAAGGTATCAAAAAAATTAAGAATGGTCATCAATTGCTCAAAAATATCTGTAATACACATCAAACCTTTGTTAGGAATTACAAACAAATTTTCAAAGCATAAGAGAATTCTCCTAAACATGAGAATGTTTTACAAGAATGCCTCAAGATTGTTCCTTGGCAACTTTCTTCTTCTCAACAAGCTTTTTGTGAACAATCAAGCTCACTATATTTTTATCTTTGAGAAGTTATTTTCGCCATGGCCAATGAAAAATCCCCTAGCTATGATGGATTTCCTTGTGAGTTTTATAAGGCCCTTTCGGAGTGTGTGGGTGAGGATCATCATAAAGTATATATTGAAGATTTTCATTCCAATTCCTTAGGGAAAATTATTAACAAAGGAAATATCAAATTCATACCCAAGTTTGGTGATCCCAAAGACATCTAAAACTAGAGGCCAATCAAATTGCTTAATGTGTCCTACAAGATCATATCCAAATATCTTGTGTTGAAATTGTGTCATCTTCTTCGTCAAATTGTGCAACCTAAGCAAATAAGCTTCTTTAAATATAGATATATTTTAGATAGTACCATTATAGTCTCAAAATGTATGGAATAGTCTTGTCAATCCCACCAGCAAGATTTGTTTA
The DNA here is from genome assembly GCA_007258455.2 of Sequoia sempervirens. Classification (NCBI taxonomy): domain Eukaryota; kingdom Viridiplantae; phylum Streptophyta; class Pinopsida; order Cupressales; family Cupressaceae; genus Sequoia; species Sequoia sempervirens. The sequence goes on from VDFB02000002.1 coordinate 243,963,484, forward strand.
TCAAATTTGATTTTTTCCAATTCTTATGGCCACATTGAGTGGCCTTTTATCCTTGCCATGCTTTAGGCTCTATGATTTGGTCCTCATTTTATCCAATATATATGCATACTTTTCTCTAATGCTTTGATGTGTTTCACTATCAATGTCCAACAATCCAATTTTCTAGAATTTTTCTATCCATATACCAAGGATTTCCCTTAGCTCCAACTTTGTATATGCATGCTATTAATAAATTTATATATTGTATGGATCATTATATTTCACAATAATTGGTCAAAGGTATCTCTTTACCTAGTTCTATGACTTAGCTTGTTAATGGGAATTTTTTTTTATGATTCTTTTCTCAATATTTTGGAAGAGGAAAACAATATTAATATAGCTCTCCATTGCTTGGATGTTTTTTACAAAGCCTTGGATTCTAGCATTCAATGGAAAAAAAGTTAATGTTACAAATAATCATTTTTTCCATGACCCCTTGGCTTGATCCATTTGGTTGGAAATAGATTGGTTGTGGATAAATATCCAAGTTTCTTGGAATCCCATTTTATTTTCAAGAATCTCCAGTTCCTCTCTAGCGAGTTGTTTTATCCAAAATTGAAAATAAGTTGGCTTATTAGGTTACTAAACCCTTATCCTTGGAAAGGAATTTCTAAATTTGTTTCATGATTACTACTGCTACACATGATTATTACTCTTCATATCAGTTCCCTTCTAAAGCCTCTTATATGTAGCTTCAAAAGCTTCTTAGAGATTTTCTTTGGGCCTCCTCTAAAAATCGTAGAGGTTTTCATCGAGTGGGTTAGGAATTTTGTAGTCTCCTACATGATTCTAGAGAGTTGGGCCTTATCTCTACCTAGTTCCAAGTGGATCGTTAGAGATCTAGAGGGAAATGAGGCATGGAAAATTTTTGGTATGACATTGCATTTATTTTGGTTTTCCTTTTGGGAGAACAACTTGGGAAGGGATTAATTTCCACACCCTTCTTATTATGAAAAAGTTCATTTAAATCCAATGGATTTTTGTGTTAAAAGTTATTTGGAGAGGGTGGGAATCTATCAAATCCTATATTAAATTTGGAATGACAAGAGTTTTTTGTAATTGTCTCTCCATGGATCAACAATCTATTTGGTGGTTTCCTATATTTCAGTGTTAGAATGGCTCTCTTGCTAAAACCTCGTGGTTTCATGCATTGAGGTTTTTCAAAAAAAGTGAATCAAGGCTATCCATAATATTTTCTCCAAATGTACCAAAAATGTGTTAACCTAGCCTAATGCCAAAGAAAATTTTCACTTTTCCACTCAATATTGTGATTTTTTTTATATTGTTATTGGTTTTATCCCTACAAACATGATTCACAAAATTGGAGTTAAAACTTCTAAGCTTTGGTGGAATGATTGGAAATGGTACCCAAATATGTCATTCTAGAATTACAAGCCTCACAAAGGCTACTCGTGGTTATCACCTCATCTTCCAATGGTGCCTATTTTTAACTAGAGGTGGCTTCTACAATATCTAGTTTTTGTTTAGAAGTTAGGATTTTGCATCATTTAGACAACCATTCTTGAACCCAATATTTCTTAGTTCACCTAGTATATTATTTTATAAGGCATTCCTATTAGCTATAGGTTAATTCATTTGGGGATTCCTGATCCCCATTTCTCTCTTTTTGGACACCAATAGTCTCTCAAGAATATTTTCTAGTTTCATCCCAAAGCTCAAGCTACATAGACTTAGATTCATATTTTTTAATTTATTTAGCCCTGGGCTTTTTTCTTGGCATATGATGTTATTGGGGGATTAGCATAGAATTCATTTTAGATACACTCAGATCTAGCATGATCTCAAGGTGGAAATATCTTGAGCATTTGGTGTTGGAATTGATGATTCAATCCATAGCTCCCATGAAACACCTGCGGGCAATTACCTATCACAATAGAAAAGATAAAAAGCAAGATTGTGCTCAATAACCTAAGAATTTTATTGATGCAAATAACTTGGATGAATATTACAAATGAATGTGCATGCTTATATAAGAAATGCACAAGAAAACCCTACATGCAGATTAACAAGATAGTGACAAGCATTTTAATCTCATGCAATGAGACAACTTGTCCTAAATTTAGTCCTATCTAATAATAAGAATCAAACTAAAGATTAAACATAAATTCCTAAGTTTAGCTTAAGTGAACTAAAGTAAAAAATCCTCTAATAATTAATTGATGATTAATTAATTATCAGATAATGACTTATTTACTCCAACACCCCCACTTAAGATCAACTTAGGGAGAAACTAAACAACTGATAAAGTTAAATGAATGTAGAATGGGTCCCGGCACAAGGCCTAATGAGGTAACCATGAACAAGCAACCGAAATCTCTCATAACTGGAGAAAAGGAGAAAACCACATGGGAAAAACTCCTCTCCAAAAGAGAGAAAAAGAAATGACTGCACTAGTGAAAGAAGGATAGAAGGAGGACTCAATGTGACCCCCCAATGATTGCTTTTGTCATGCAAGTACAATAGATGTCCCCCTGATAGGAGAGAGAGAAAAAGAGGATATGAATCCCCCCCATAAAGAAGTATTCCCCGTTCTAATAGTGAACGTCGGAAGACAAAATATGATCCATTGCTTGCAAACAACATTTCTCCCCTTAGGAAGAAAAGGATCCATTGGTGATTGGAAAATACAATCCAAAAAGATGGGTGATTTTGGAATCCAAATCCAAATGATGCATGCCTCTAAAAACTACTCATGTGTCCACATTTCAGAAAGTGATGATGTCAATCCAGAATCTTGTTAAGACTGATATAGAACAAACTAAAAAAGTAATGAAGATGGTGCGCCAACAACGTTGATGTGGTTGTCAACAAAGAGGAGATGAATGTCCTCAAAGTAATCCTCCAAATCTACAATCTGAGACTCTACAAATAAGGATGATATGTTTGCAAGATATGAATCCCAAGTAGCTATGTCTAGAAGATGTATGATGTCCTATTGCACTAAATCAATAGGGGCCAAAGATGTGGCAATGCCAAGCTGATCAGGAACAACAGAAGATGATGTAAGTCTCAATTTGAAGAGTGGGAACATGAATGCAAGCCTCTAAACCATTAGAATATGCAAGACCTTTGATATACTCAAGCTCCTCTAAAGTATCGTCAACAAGGGGTATGGAATCTACATTTGCAAGAGGGATGAGGCAATTTGCATCAGGATCCTCTAGGTATGGAGAGATATGAGGGTCTCCACAGATCTCCAAAAGTCATGTCCAATGTTTGTGGGGACATTCAATGTCTGATATAGCATACATAGTGTCAAGATCAACACTAGAACATATAACCCCTATAATATGATCTTTGATGATACCCCATGCTGATAAAATCCTTGGTGTGTCTGGTGTAGGTATGAGTCCATACAAATAAGGAAAAATATCAAGCCACTTGAGATGTGTCAGGTCCCATTTCTCCAAGACTCATATTTATCCTTATCCAAGTTGATCACGGAAGGATGAACAAAAAACCCATGATACTCACTCAAATGAAAAAATCAGAGACTAATAACCTTAATACAGATAAAGCAGATCAAAATATGTCATCTCACACAAACAAATCCTTTCTAGGTGCCAAGACATCTAAATAATTAAGAAAAGCGTGAAAAAAAATATTGAATAAAATGTACTTGGGGCATATTTTGGAAAAAGTGCATGAATAGATCTAAAGAGCTCTAAAATACCCTTCCAATGTCACTTGAATCATGAAAATCAGAGATACAGGTAAAAAAGTTACGAGCTTAGAAGCACAAAATGAAGATCTATCTTTGACTGAAAATAACAAGAACTACTAGAAAAATATGATGATGAGACTTATATCACTGGAAAGCTTGTGAAACTAGCTTTTTGAGGATATCTCATTTTCTCGATTTCAACACCTTATGCCCAAGTTATGCCAAAAAGAAAAAAAATAGCTACTTTAGGGAAAATGGGGGCTAGGCGGGGGGCAAAGAGGCCAACCGTATGATGATGTCAGTGTGACATCATGCTAACATCAATGATACATGGGAAAAAAATTGACATCCATTTGGTCATCACCAAAAAAAATGCTCCTCACCAGAAAAAATTTTGTTTGCCGGGAAAGGTCAAGTAATGCAAAATATTATGTGTCTTGACTAGAACATTCTTTGTAGATATTCATGGAATCTCTAAAGATTCACTAGCTAGATTTTTGGTGGGCTTGTTGAAATTTCCTGATGGATTTCAATGGCCGCTGGTAGAGTGTGGTCGTCGGCCGGTGTTGATGGGCGCGGTCGCCAAGATTGACATCACCGAATGCCTGTGTAGGATGACACAAGCCTCCCTCAGCCCTGCTAATAGGGGTGTGGTGCCTATAGACGTAGGCATGTGTCTCTGCAAGGATTTAAAATCCTTTTTTAAAAATTTTTTTGCTTTTGATTTTTTTTAAAGCTTTGATATATATATTTTTTATTTTCAGGATCAAAAATAGAAAACCCTAAAATATATATTTTTTTATCGATGGATTTTTAAAAAATTAAAAAACCAAAGAACCCTTCTATACCTTTGCACCCGCACACAAATCAAGGCACCCAGATCTATACAGATTTGTGCACCTCTAAAAAAAATTCCTTTTGTTGCAACTACTCCAAAATTGATGAAACGACAAGCATTCTTAAGGTTTTTAGCCACTTCAGATGTGATGGTGAGGCCCGTTTTGCTCTAGGACACACCAAAAAATTGTTCAATTCCAGATTTCTTTAGAAATTGAATAGGGGGCTACAGATCTGGGCTTTGATACCATGTTGGAATTGATGATTCAATCCACAGCTCCCATGAAACACCTGCATGCAATTACCTATCACAAAAGAAAAGATCAAAAGTGAGATTGTGCTCAATAACCTAAGAACTATATTGATGCAAATAACCTGGATGAATATTATAAATGAATGTGCATGCTTATATAAGCAATGCACAAGCAAACCCTACATGCAGATTAACAAGATAGCAACAAGTGTTTTAATCTCATGCAATGAAACAACTTGTCCTAAATTTAGTCCAATCTAATAATAAGAATCAAACAAAAGATTAAATATCAACTCCTAAGTTTAGCTTAAGTGAACTAAAGTAAAAAATCCTCTAATAATTAATTGATGATTAATTAATTATTAGATAATGACTTATTTACTCCAACATTTGGAAGGATAGAAATTTTACTATTTTTTCTAGATGTTATGTTGATCATAATTTTACATTTTATTCTATAGCCATCATTTTCTATAATGTTCTTATGCATATTCAAGTGAAAGAAAAAAATGCAATTGAAAGTTCTCACCTCCATATGTTTATGGATCACTAAGGTAATGTGTTATATGTTGTTGCAAGGATCACTCTAAATCCCACTTGTAGTAGAGGTCAATCTTCACCTTGTGGGAATCATTGAGGGTATAACCAGTCAACTCATGGTAATTGTAGCCTTCTAATGAATTTAATCAATATGTAAATCTCTTTAAATGATGTTAGAATCCCACTAATATTAATTAGTGTAGGGTTAACGTATTTGGGCACACATATGTGATGATAAAATTTATAGTGAGGGTAGGAGTTTGTGATAAATAGAAAAGTGTGAGGGTGCAAGGATGCTAAAAAATTTTGTATGAAATTCAAATTTACTCTCTAGGTCTATGAATTCGCCATTATAGTGAATTACACATGATTTGTGGGATAAGACACAAATTTACAAGAACTAAAAATGTGCACAATTGCATAGAAGTATGAAAATTCACCTAGAGAAAAATTCCATTCTTTAACTTTCATAATTTTCATTTTTTTGTAAGGCTAATCCCCCTAAGATCATCAAGGTACTTGAATAATTTGATTTAACTGCTCTAACATTGATTTCCTAAAGAGTTACAAACTTAAATTAAACCTTGTAGTGTTGAAATTTTTCACCCTCGATAATTTCACACTAGGTTTAGCTCCCCCTTATGTGCTTGGACCTAAGTATGCATCTAATCTTCTCATTTATAACTTCAAAAAATTAAAAGGGGATTGAAAATAAACATTTAATATTTACTGCCTATGTTTAAGGCCCCGAAAAGGATGGGTCTAGACTAGGGTACCCAATGCACTTGTCCAACCCATTTTGGCTAAAATTTAAATATATTGATGTTAGCATTTCAAAATTGAAAATCCAAAATCATTGTCATCTATCGATATTCAATTTTCAGGAAATTAGAAGAATTACATATAAATGAAAATAATTTTCGCCATTTTAATCCCAATGAATCCTAGCAACTTTGAAGAGAAAATCCTAAGGCAATTAATTGATCAATTGAGTAGTCAAGAGAAGAATTAGCAGAATTACAATATTTATTTTAGTCAAGCGTCATGTTAGTCATGCATCATGTTTTCATGTGAATTTGTTCATGGTTCATGTTCATTTATTTTGTGAGTACTAACACTTGTAGGACTTCAAATCAAGCATCAATTTCTCCTTTAAGGTGATGAGTACATGACTTCAATCCATCAACGAATACAAATCTGAGTGGTGAGTTGTAGCAATAGTCAATTTATCACTTTTTTTATCATTTAGCCTCTTCCTGGTCGAGGGTAAGCTCTCTTTTTACATCATCATAACCATTGTGGAGCTACAAATGCCAGAATGGGTTTTGACTTAGGTAATACCCTATATGACACAACCCTTCCCCCTCTTTTATGTGTGAAAGTTATAGATCTAAAGTGGAGGAAGATTGAAGACTAATTTCTCGTTCATGCATTCAAGCCTTACAAGTCATCAAGTCAAGGAAAGTGGATTTTATCAGCAATAGATGAAGTTTTGACAATGATTTTTGGAGAGAAGAGAACACATACCAAAAGCAATAGGAGTTTGAAATCATATCTTGAGTAGCTACTACCCAATCTAGGGTTCCCAATGCCCCTGTCCAACTATTTCAAGCCCAAATTTATATACCAAGTTCTTATGTGTCTTCTCTCTTCTATTCTAAATTTTGTTCATACTTGTCTATTATATGTTTTCCATAAATATTAACATTTTGGTGCATTTTCATAAATAACCTCTGGAATATCATTGCATCATAAAAATTCAATCAATTAACAACATATCATTCCACCCCCAAATAGAGGATTAAAACCTCGATCCACCATTCTAGCTCTCCCATTGAGTTTTGTAGCTAAGTGGGTATTGAGGTCATTTTTTAATCCTTTACATGTTTCATATTGGAAGAAGTGTGATTTAAGACTTAGATCCCTTTTTCAAATCAAACAAACCTCCTAAAACATGAAACTTTAACCTTGAAAAAATATTAAAAATATAGAATAACTAGTTAACCCAAATTTTAAATATTGGCTAAAAGAAATCTCAAATCCATGATCAATGAGGGCTCGCACAAGAACTAGAATTACATGTGAAAATACAAATATATATATATATATGGAGTACAACAAAAAAAACTTGCACATAAGACCTAGAAATAGAAATTTTCAAAAGAGGGGCTCCTTATTTTCCTCAAGAAATATAGGATGTGTTGTGCAAACAATAACACATATTTAAGATACTTACCTTTATGGACTGAATGTGATCATGAGATGAAATATGAAAAATTCCCCTACTTTTATCCACAAAAATTGGAGCAAACATGGATGCATGAACCTAAAAAAATAAACAATCACCTTGCCCCCAGATAACAAGATCAAGTGAAAAGCATAAAAAGGGACATAGCATTAAGAATGCCTTATAAAATATGTAAAATAAATAGGTAAAGATATTCAACAAATAAATTCATCAAAATCAAGTTTGTATATCTTAATATGCTCATATTATATATCAAAGTAATCAGTGACTCTACGAGACTATACATGCCATGGTGCATAGAGGATGATGGATGATCATGAATTATTTGTATATAAACAAAATTGTTATATAAATATGCTACATATAATATGTGTTGAGAGAACTAACTTAAATGCAATGACATGTGTTTTTTATTCTCCTAAATATGTTAATGTTTTTTAATAGCCTCATTTAAAAACTTAATATTTGACATGTTATGAGCATAAAAACCAATGTATTTATCATTACTAACATTATAATAATCCTCATCATTTCATCCCATATGATTATCCTTGCTAAGTGAAATATGTGCATGATCATGAGTATTATTGTCTTATAACATCCTATTATCTATAAGATTTTGAATTTTATATATTAGGGTGATACATCTATATGTAGAATGTCCATTTCTATGGTGATTTAAGAACACAAAATTTGTACATTTATAATATGGTCCAATATTAGACGTATCCATTTTGTTAACAAGAAGAAAATTGATAAGGCTTTGTTAAAAAAATTGATCCAATATAACATGTAGAGGACCTTCTAAGATGGTGAACTATCTAAATATTGCTACTTTGATATTTTCATAATGATCAACATTATGGTTGTCATTAAATTCATCCTTATTGTCCCTATTTTCTAAATATGGCATTGATGATAACCTGTGGGAATAAGGAGAGGTGATAGAAATATTATGATGTAAAAGATCATTTTCCAATAAATCATAATCACATTGATAGACACTTGCACATACATTTGAAAATAAATGATAATACTTATAAAATGCTTGATCATTGAGCATTAAAAGTAAGCCTTTAGCAAAGAAACTTTGAAGATCGTCATTTGGTAATGTGGCATTCCTATTAGTAACCACAATTGAAAATATCAACATATAATCATTGGTTTGCTCATGTTCCCCTTTATTCCATTATATGGTTTGATCAATAATTATCTTAGGCTACTGTATTAAAAGGGCTCCACAAATTCATTGGCCAAATCCATAAAAACAAGTCATATAAGCATGAGGCATAAAATAAACCATGTATGGTACATGCATGAAGATGAAAGGCTAAAAAATGGCTAAAATCAACATTAAAATGTCATTTTTTTAATAAAGAGGGTAAAAAAAATTTAGATCAACAAAAAATGAATATAATCAAGAAAATTTTGACTATAAATCCAGGCTATGGACCCAAATCCTAACTAGCAACATTGTAGCCATGCCCCACTAAAGAAATAAATCCAACCACAACACCTACTAACCAACCATATCCCCAAAAATCAACCTATCCAAGGTTTGAAGTTGATCTCAAGATAATTGCTCTCATTCATCAACCTTCCAATCTCCCAATTACTCAGAATCCCACTTGACCAAACAATCATCCAAGCCATTCCACTCCCTCAAAATGTGGACAAAATAAAATCCATCCATCAACTCACTCAGTTGAAGTATTTTTTGAACCACCAAAGCCAATTACCAATTAACTCCATCCAACTTTTGATTATGCAGCATATTAATCACAATTTGAGAGTTAGACTCACACACAATCATATGTCAGCTCGGAGCAATATAAACTAATAGTTTTTGTAGTGAATCAAAAATTTATCATGTAAATAGATCCTCATCAATAAAGTTATGAGTGGCACCAATGTCAATAAGTACAATTGCCCTTTGACCTCACAAGACCACATAGATGTGAAATAGATTGTATTTCAAGGTGCTAGAGAGAATGGAAAGGTGCCTCCCAAGATGGCCTCTTCTCTTTTAGTGTCTTCTTCTTCTCCATCCCCTTTTTGGGTTCTTCTTCACTCTATGGATCAAGTTCCTTAGATCTCAATTCATCATCAAACATTACCTCAATGTAATGCTATTTTCCTTTCCCAAGATATATATGTCCATGTGATCATGGCTCCTTGTAGTTGAAACATATATTGTTCCTTCTCAATTTATGTTTTGCCTCAATGTCCAGTCTTGATGGAAAAATCTTAATCTACTATATATTTTTGTGAAAGGGCTTCTTTAGAAATAAGATTTTAGTTTGGAAATTATTATTCAGCATGGAAATATCTAGTGCCAAATCCCACTTGATGGCCTCTTTTATGGTAGGTAGTTTAAAATCCTTGGCTATCCCTTTAAGAGATTCAATTAACCCTTTGATGAAGAGCATAGTCAATCTTCTCTCTATGATGTTTAGAACCATCACCAATAGATTTTGAAACTTTGTTACATAATTATCCATTGAACTACACTATTTAAGCTTATTTAAATCTATGAACGAAATTCAAGATCCTTTTGATCAAACCACTAAATAATTTTTTTTATAAAATTCATCATATGAGGTGATAAATCTATGACCCTAAGTGATTAGATCATCGTATAACCGCTCATATGTTGTACCCTCCAAACACAAGGTGGTAAAATTTAGTGCTTCATCTTCAATCATCAATATGAGGGACATGTATGTGTCTAGCTTTTATACTCATGCATGAGTTGAGAACCTATTAGATCCTTCATAGGGAGAGAGGGTGTCAACCTCTCTAAATCCTATTTCACATCTCTCTAAAATAATTATGGCATAGGCTCAAGTTTGTAACCATTATGAGACTTCTTCATGGTCATATAATTGGTGAGTGAAATTTCACTTTGGATATCCTCAAGAAGAGCTTTGTATTTTGCATGACAAGCCATAATATCATCAAATGGGTTTTGTGCTTCAGGTTTTTGAGCCTCTACCTCCTTATTTAGAAAGGTAGGTCAAGTTGGTCTTATAGCTGAAACAAGAGTACTATTTTGTGTGGATATAAAAGGCATCAATATTATTACCCTCAGAAGCACTTTCTTCACCCATTGGTTGTCAAGGAACATTCATATTACTATCCATCTTTTGAAGCAACTATAGCATCATTTAAATGATTAGCTCAAACTTTCTTTTGGCCCAACTATCCATGTTTTCATTTGTGTTTATTCTTATCTCTCTTTCTACCATGTTGTTAAACTTTGTAGTGAGTTCTATAGGATATGATTTGAGTCTTTGCACTCTCTATAGAGAATAACCTTGTTTCTTGATCTTCCTCAAGTGATATTTGGTTACTCTATCATTATACTACATAAAACTAAAACATGTAAAGTTGAGTTCTAAACACCTAGGCTAGAAAGATCACCATCTTTGATACCACTATAATATTCTCTATCAAAATAATAATGTAAATCTAATTCTTAACCTTCCACAAACACTTATTATTTGATTAACATTATCAACCCTAGCATTCAATTGGATCTTAGATAACTCAAATTTTAAAATATTATATGCATTAGCAATATCATTAGATTCTAAATAGAAAATGACATAAATAACTATTGGTATTCTTATTATAATAAAAAGTAAATAAGAGATGAAATCTTGATCTATGTCTTATTATATTAATGGTTGTATTACATTCAAATAGTTCTACAATACTAGTAACTACAATATTATATTTATACCAACAAAAATGGTAAATCAAATCAATACAATGCAATTGGATTCCACATCCAATGAAGCTAAATTATGACTCTTGTATGAGATCGTCCTTCAAAATCACCATGGTTTTTGTCCTAGGATTCTCGCACTTGAACACAAGCGCTCAAAATAGATTCTAAAAGGAATTGATTAGGTATAAATGATAATATTGAAAGAAAAGTATTTGATATTTTATTTCCTCTACAAATTGACAAGTTGGTCACTACACAAACCTGTAAATTTAAATTTGAACAATGATCATGGCTAGGAAAGATTCCACAAATAATGGTGCCAAAAATAGACTACTAGAAATAATACATGTGCTGGGAAGTTAGGAGGGAAACAAAAATACTAGCAAAAATACCAATAAGTTTGTATACTCTTAACAAAGGAGTTCTAATTTGTGCTATATTATCATCATTCCAACCTATTGAAATGAGTCTAATATTAATTTTATGTCTAACCTAGGAATTTAGCCTTGGGACTTAGTTTGTCACTTTTAACACAATGAAATTCTATATGCATAAACTCGAGATTACAATAGATTTAGTGATCAAATAATTTATCTATAGTCCAACACATGCAAAAGTGGCATGATAAGTTTGATTAGGAATATTTTATAATTTTTGGTTTATTTATATAATAGTCCTTGAATTGTGTTTGAGGAGAGTGGCAATTAATAAACCTGGAAATTCAAAGTACGTATTTACCTTACAGGTATCATATTTAGAATTCGATGTGATATAGGGACAAATAACATGTGCTTTGCTTGCAACCTATTGGTGAAGGCTTAAATTTAATGTTCATATGATCATATTTATGCATTTTCACCATAAAAATACAATTAAAATTTTAGAAAAAAAATGTATCATGTTCAAATGGGGAGAATTTTAACAAGATGTTAAGGGTTTAAAGTTTAAAGTTTCATATAAGCCCAATTTATTATCAAGATTTAAATTTGATAGTTGAATAGATGTATTTCTATATTTTTACGATAAAACACAATTAAAGGTTTAGAAATATCGTGTCACGTGAAAATTAAGAGAGCTTTGAGACTATAATATATTTAAGGTTTAAGGTTTCTAAGGTTTGTCTTTTAGTTATTAACAAAATAAAATAATGATATGTAAGATGAAATAGTAAACTATAATAAAAAGGAGGCCAAACAAGTCAAAGAATTGATATTTTTATTTACTAACCTAAAAAGTTATAATAAAAGAACGCAAAATACTTAGGCAAAAAATTCAAAACATCTCCTTTGAAAAATACAACTACTCATCCAAAAGCGTATCTAGTTGATAAGGTATTCATGGGCTTGCCCTTTCTCCATGCCATTTTAGGCCTCTTGCTTGTTCATGCCCCTGTCCTTCAACATAAGAACTACTATCTAGTAAAATATTTGGACAAAAAATCAAAACTTCCCCATTAGAAATATATAAAAAGTATATCTAAGCGAAAATTTCAAAAAAATCTCCTTCACTTGAACCTATGACAACTACAAACCCCTAAACCTCAATATATATCAATGACCCTAGTGTTTGCCAAGTTGTTATTGTGTAGGTCTTTGTTTGAAGCTCGGGTGTATGAAAAATACCAGGTCATTATCATTTAAGCACTCTTCATTCAAAAGTTATATGAAAAAAAAACATTGCATTTTCAACATTTATACAAAAATACCTTTTGATTGAAGATCGTACTTTCATTCAAAAATAAAGATAATAATTGATCCAAAGTCATACCTTTGAACTATAACTTTTGTTGTTTAACCTTAATACTTTCTATAACTATTTTTATAACAGTTTTTATAACCATTATCTTTTATTTTATTTAATAAAATAAATAAAGATAATACCCTTAAATAAAAATTCTTAATTCAAAAATATCCTTTAATTTTTTAAGACCTACAGATATTTTAGTGGGTGCACCATCCAGATGTGAAACACACTATTTGAACCTCCCTATCTTTTTCCAAATCAACCCTAAAAATCCGCCCCACCTTTATTAACTAGACCTCTACCTAATGGCCTCTCATACTTAAAGTCCATGTGTTCCAAATGTGTCCTTTTGCATATCAACGACACGCATGTGACTCCTAACGTTATCTTTAAATGCTGACAAGCAATCGTTGAAAAGCCGTCTCTTCCATCATCCCTGCGAATGTGATGGCTATCTAATTTTTAATGTTAAAAGCAATCAGAGCAAACAATTGAAGGGCAAAAATAAATAAAATGTAGATAATCCCACCATATCTCCATTTCGAATTTAAAACAGGCTTTTGGGTAGGCCAGCTAGAAGTCGGTTGATTTTAGTGAAGTTGAATGGAGAGGTAGTTGTCCACATGTGGACATTGTGCAAATAGGCCTCTAGAAATTTGATCTTGAAGATCTTGGCCTTTTTCCACAAGCAATAAAATTCCATCTTCTATTATAAGTGCACTACCCACAATCACACTTTTCCTATCTTCTCAAACTACAAGATGATATATGTTATACCATGGGCTCCATAGCTCTTCCATGCCTTCCCTTTCTAGGGTTTTATGCCATTGTTCTTTTAATTTACTCCACTTTCATTACTTTCACTTACTTTTGGATGAATGGGTGCTTTAAAAGGGATGTAATGTATTAATTTATAAAGGAAAGTGGAATGGAATCATAGTGAACATAATAAAAAATTGTGGTTAATGGTTGTGTTGTAATAGTTTTGGTGGTTTAAGACATGTTCAATCTTTAAGAGTACTAGTTAATGTTTGTTACGTAGTGGACCATTTAAACGTCTGAGTCACTTCTTTGAAAAGATAAGATCTATGAGACTATCATATGTATAGAAAAGTTTCACATCATAGACAAATATAATTTCTAAATGTCTGAAAATGACTACCAAAAGAATTATTCATCACATCAACTATATATGCTTTCTGATAAAATATACAATTAAATAATATATAAAAAGGATAAAGGTATGTATCCATTTTTATTAGTTAATATTACTTTAGAATTGGAATTCTGTCAATCTCTTTTTTTAATTTTAAGGTCTGTTGACTTCAACTATTATTGACAAAATAAAAGATTAAAAATAAGTCAATTTGAAGATTATGTTAATGGTTTTTTATAAAATATAATTTAAATTAAAAATAATTGAAAGGAAAACCAAAACAAGCAAGCATTAAAAGACCCTACACTAATTATATATACTATAAATATTATACTAATAACTATATATAAAATTAATATAGGTGAACAATAAATTTTTTAGGCATTTTTCAAACATAATAAATAAGAGATGGTAGCAGTATAATATTTAAATGGTGATGTACCTAATTCTTATCAAAATAAGAGATGCATTGTGTCATATTGTAGTATGTACACTGAATTTTGTTGTGTCTAATAAATTGAGTGACACTAGAAATGTCATTTAAGGAGACCAAATAATAGTGCTAATGTCATTCAGGTCATTATTATAGTTGAAAGTTGATTCAATGAACTAAATGCATTGGACATGTAATTTACAAAAAAGATGAAAATTTTAATTTTTACATTGATTGTTCCCACATGAACCAATAAAAAGAAAGATAACTAACATTTTTACAATCATTTAAAATAGAAAATAAAATGTAGACTATAAGATTGTTGCCCATTTTTTTAACTATGTCTTCATTGGTTAAGTTAATAAAAGAAATTGAATGCATCAATAGAAAATGACTATTATGATTTATATAATAGTGTTGAAATTTGATTCAATGAATTAAATGCATTGAACATGTAATTTTAAAAAAGATAAAGATTTTTTTTTTTGCACTCACTATTGTTCCTAACATGAACCAATAGACAGAAAGACAAATGATATTTTTACAATTATTTAAAATAGAAAATTAAATGTAGACTATAGGACCGTTGCTCAATTTTTTAAATTTTATATGCTCATTGACTAAACTAATAAAAGAAATTGAATGCATAGATGCATTAGTATTCATGTCTGATAGGAACTAAAAAAACTACATAAATTTGTGATATTTAATCATTTTTGTATTGTATTGTAAAACTCATTATTAGTATTTTTATAAAGTTGTAATAAAAATTCATTTTTTTCATTCGATAATCTATAATATAAATAATATTTTGATTATTTCTTATTAAAAATCTTATTTCCTCAACAACAAAAAATTAAAAATATAATAATTTTTTAAATTAATTAAAATATATCAACAATAATAACTAATTAAAATTATCCATCACTATTATATGTATAACAAAAACTCTATAATACAATACATTTGATATATATATATACCAAATGCATAAGACATGTTATTACTACAAAATACTACCTTAAAAAATGTCAAAAATATATCACATTATAACTCTAAGAAAATATATAGATGTATTGCTACAACATATAACTTGTTTGGATATAAGCATGAACGAGTAGTTAACATGTTTCCAAAAATACTATGAAAATCTTACATTATCTAAGATTCTTTGAATCCCTCTAATTAAATTTTATGGCTCCCAAAACAAGGGTCTATGGAAGATTTATTCATAAATAAGTGTGTCATTTTAGAAATTCTATAAAATAAGTTTTTTTATTGGATTAAGAAAGTAAACAATTACAAGGGGCTTATAAAGATTGTTGTACAATAACAAAAACCAAAAACAAAGTAAAAAAATAGAGACGACATCAATTTAGAAGAGAGACACAAAACGTCATGGCCAACAAGACCCACCAACCAAACCTAAACAATAAGACCAAAAAGGAAAGATGAAAACTACATCTAATGACAATCATTCTTGATCACATCCCTAGAAGATTGGGTGAGAATAGACTTTTACTCAAGGTCATATTACCTACAGTAGGAAGGATCTCCAAATTATGAAACTTGAACTAAATATCACTCCAAACTCCACCAAAACACCTTAACTACAATTACTCATTAATCTAGCAAAGAAGTTAAAAAGGAAAGTCATCTCAGACCATCAAATGCATCAATAGAAGAAGAGGTCATATCAATAAAGCCATGGCAAGAACCTCATAAAATTTTAGAAATAGATCAGCCCACCAAAGCTTGATAATCATTGACATTAAAATAATCTCTTAATCGATCAGCACTACTAATAGTCTTGAAGTCATAAGCTTTAGTTTTAGCCTCAAATACATTGGGTTGAACTTGTAGGTCAAATAAGGTATTTTTGATATCAGGATTGGTATAGAGAGAACATTGCAAAAGGAAGAGATGGGGGATACATTTGCATACAGGATCAATGCTTCCATTTGAATGGTATAGAAAGTATGAGAGAAGGCATCCAAGCAATGAAATCTCTAGATGTGCTTAAGGATAATGTACCTGAAAGTCTATGTAATGACATTGTGATGAAGGAAGGTCCAAGAAGAGCTACTTTCTAAGACCGAACCTAAGGAAAAATATCAAGGAGAGTGGAGAAGAGGTAGTTCCATAGGCGTTGGGCATAGGGGCAGAACTAGGAGGGATGCTTAATAGACTCCTTTTGGTGTAGAAGGGATAGGATGGAGAGGGGGAGATTAAGGAAATTTGATCACTAGTAGGAACTTTATTGTGGAGAACTTTCCAAGTATTCAATTGGGCTTGAGCATTGGCTTTGGATTTCCAAATAAGAGTGCTTAACTTGTTTCATCTAGAATGACTAAACTATCAGTAATGGAGACTGATTTTTTTAAAGGTCTAAAATTTTGGTGTTTCACAGTCACATTTAGAGCCCATTTCATTTGGTATCACCCCCAACACCAAATTTTAATGTTTTTTTCATAGTAAATTGGGATAGATTATCATTAAGTCATAAATCTAATAGTAGAGGTTATGTTGGTATTCTTGCCCTAGAAGGAAACCCTCTTTTACAAGGGTGTTGTATTATGGTTAAGTATTGAGATCTGGAGAATGTGACAGAGGGAGATGAAATTACAATGGATGTGTTGTAGGTTTTATCCCTTCATTTTGTTTAATGGAATAAAGATACTGTTAGTTTCATCTATAAAATGAGAGAAGAGTTATATCATTGCTAGAATATGTGATACCTTGAATAAGATTATTGGAGAGAACATGTTGGAAAATATATCTATAACGGGCATCAATAATAAGGACATATAAGAAAGGAGCAAGGGGATAACATCAATGAATGGAATTTTACAAGGGAAATTGAGGAAGGAGAACACTATTAACAACCACATTGGCATTTACATTCATAAAAACATTTTAATTTTCTCATTGATTTTGTGGCCAAAACTAGGTCATTATAGCATTTTAGAATGAAGGGCCAACAAATACAGTCATAGGATTTATCAAATTTAAGATTTATGATAAGATCATCCTAATTAGATTAATGAGCCCACTCATCCGTTTCCTAGGCAATTACCAAGTTTTCTAAGATAAATCTTTCTCTTAAGAACCCATTCTTCTCCAAGAGAACAATCACTATAGAGATGTACTTATTTCTTCAATCCAACACTTTAATAATGATTTTATATGAATGGATGAAGAGGGTTATAGGTCACCATCCATTAATAGTATCCTCATCTTTACCTTTGGGGATAAGCTTAAATAGACCCTAATTAATAACCTTTCCAAGAGATCCTATTTCAATTCCCTCAAGGTAAACACTATAATAGTCCTCATGAATGTGGGGCCAAAGAGCTTTATAAAATTCAACCAATTTCCCACCAATTCCTGAGCTTTTTTCTAAGTCCATACAATGAAGGACTTGATCAATTTCTTCTATTGAGAGAAGGTGGCTGAGGAACCTGCTATCTTTTGGGTCTATTTTATTAGGGATGCAACTAGCAACACCATCCTCAATAATGGAGAGAAGGATGCCACCATTTGAATCATCCATAAAAAAAAAAAATTGGAATTCTCATAAAAGGTTTGTATAACAACATAATGGTTATTTTGCAAGTTAACCTTAGTAGACTTAATCACATAAATGTGCTCAATGTTATGTTTACGATGAAGATATTAAAATAAACATTTAGAGACACAGTCTCCATCATTAATCCACTACAGTTGGTATGCATTAGTATTCATGTATGATAGGAATTGATAAATACTTCATAAATTTGTGATGTTTAATCATTTTTTTATTGTATTTTAAAACTCATTATTATTAAATTTGTAATAAGAATTCAATTTTTTTATTCAATAATCTTTAATATAAAATATTTTGATTATTTCTCATTAAAAAATATAATTTCCTCATAAATAAATAAATAACAATATAATAATTTTTTAATTTAATTAAAAAATATTAACAATAATAACTAATTAAAAATTATCCATCACTATTATATATATAACAAAAACTCTATAATACAATACATTTGGTATATATATATATATACCAAATGTATAAGACGTGTTATTACTACAAAATACTACCTTAAAAAATGTCAAAAATGTATCACATTATAACTCTAAGAAAATATAATAGATGTATTGGGACAACATATAACTTGTTTAAACAATGGTTGAAGGTGTGAATGAAACCCCTAATGTGCGAGTGGATGGTGCAGACGGATGCCCTAATGCGCGAGTGGAAGAGTTGTAGGCTATTGGCGCAAGTGCTAACGGCAATAAAAACGGTCAAGGATGCAGAGGTTTTAACACTGATGGCCAAGGCGGTGGTCGACCTTCATTCACTGCGAAGGGTTTTAGCAAAGGCGCTAGTGTTGGTGCCCTCACGGGGTCAGGAGGGGAGAGGATTAGGGGCAGAGGACCCATGATGAAGGATAAGGGGATAAAAGCAGATTTCAACATGGAAGATTGTCCTTTGGCGGGTTTATCCTGGTTACCAACTCCATATTTGTGAAGCTTAAGGAGGAGACAAAAGAAGAAATAAATGATAATGTTGCCGAGCTTTCCGATTGTGGGGTGATTTGTTAGTTTAGGAGTTTCTAGCCTAGCCTCCCTCAGCTACACTCCTGGATCACCTCTGAATGGGAGCCTCTGATTTCTGGTAAAGTTCATATTTTCCCCATGGTTAAGGGGTTTTTTGTAGGTAAGTTTGATAATGCTCGAGACAAAAATATAATATTATGTGATAACTTTTTTAGCTGGGAGGACAAATATTTTTTGATGATTAAGCCCTTGCATTCAGATTTCAACCCTGCTTCTGAAACTTTTAACAATATCCTGATTTGGGTTCGGTTGTCTAATCTTCCCCTCCACCTCTGGAGTGACTCTCTTCTGGAGGATCTGGGTGAAGCCCTTGGTGATTTTTTATTGGTAGATGATGAATATTTTGACATTTTTCATTCCACCTTTTCCCATATACTAGTTGAAATTGATGTTTCAAAAGGACTGCCTATTGAGGTTTTACTTAAATCTTCTAAGGGTTTGTGGATCCAATCTTTGGATTATGAAGGGATTCCCTTCTGGTGTAGAAGGTGTTTTAAAACAGGACATGCTGCGGCACAATGCAGATTTGAGAAAAAAGCTAAGAAGGCTACTTGGTGGAATGGTGCTTCACAACAACATTATATGGTTGAGAAGAAATCTAATCAACATATGAGTTTTTCTAAGGTGGTTGCTTCTGAATCACAGGGTCTTGGGGCATCCCCTCTGGATGTCTCAAATGGCAGGGCTACTATGGCTATGCCTATTGAGTAAATGACTAGATCTTAGGTGGCCAGTCCTGGTGATAGGGCTACGACTTCCATTTTTGGTGGCTCTTCAGATAAGTCTTTTCCTGCACAAAGGAATAACTATGAAATCTCTAAGACTATGGCGGCAGGCATTCATCTTCAGGATAATAGAGAGATGACCTAGCTTGATAAGGCATCACAAGTGGAAGAAGGTTGGATTACTATAAAGGGAAAGAAAGCAAAAATCTCTAGGCCTTCTTTTGACATGACTCTCCGCTCCCACAAGAATAGTGCTAAATGTAAATCTTGAAAGGTCTTGTTTGGGAGCTACTTTTTGGTTGGCTGCAGGCTATCTTTTTTGCAGCCTTGTTTTTGTTTGTAAAGGGTTTCAGGTCCCTTCAAAACCTGTTTTCACCTATATCAAAAACATATAACTTGTTTGGATATAAGCAAGAACGAGTAGGAAACATTAATGATGTTTATTATGCACAAGTTAACATGTTTCTAAAAGTACTATGAAAATCTTACACCATCTAAGATTCTTTGAATCCCTCTAATTAAAATTCATGGCTTCCAAAACAAGCATCTATGGAAGATTTATTCATAAATAAGTATGTCATTTTATAAATTCTATAAAATAAGTTTTTTATTGGATTAAGAAAGTAAATAATTACAAGGACTTACAGAGAGTGTTGTACAATAAGAAAAACTAAAACAAAGCAAAAAATATAGAGATGACATCAATTTAGACGAGAGACACAAAACGTCATGGCCAGCAAGACCCACCAACCAAACCTAAACAATAAGACCAAAAATGAAAGATGAAAACTACATCTAATGATAATCATTGTTGATCACATCCCTAGAAGATTGGGTGAGAATAGACTTCCACTCAAGGTCATATTACCCATAGTAGGAAGGATCATCAAATTATGAAACTTGAACTACATATCACTCCAAACTCCACCAAAACACCTTAACTACAATTACTCCTTACTCTAGGAAAACAATCAAAAAGGAAAATCATCATAGACCAAATGCATTGATATAAGAAGAGGTCGTATCAACAAATCCATGACAAGAACCTCATAACATTTTAGAAATAGATCAGCCCACCAAAGCTTGATAATTATTAACATTAAAATAATCTCTTGATCGATCAACATTACCAATAGTACTGAAGCTTTAGTTTTATCCTCAAATATATTGGGTTGAAATTACAAGTCAAATAAGGTATTTTTGGGATTAGGGTTGGTATAGAGAGAAAATTGAAAAAGGAAGATATGGGGGGATACATTTACATAGACGATCAATGCTTCCATTTGAATGGTATAGAAAGTGTGAGAGAAGGCATCCAAGCAATGAAATCTCTAGATGTGCTTAAGGATAATGTATCTGAAAGTCTATGTAATGACATTGTGATGCAGGGAAGGTATTCCAAGAAGAGATAATTTCTAAGACCAAACCTAAGGAAAAATATCAAGGAGAGTGGAGAAGAGGTAGTTCCATAGGCATTGGGCATAGGGGTAGAACTAGAAGGAATCCTTAATAGAATCCCTTTTGGTGTAGAAGGGATAGGATGGAGAGGGAGAGATTGAGGAAATTTGATCACTAATAGGAAATTTAATGTGGAGAAATTTCCAAGTAGTCAATTGGGCTTGAGCATTAGCTTTAGATTTCCAAACAAGAGTTCTTAACTTGTTCCATCTAGAATGACTAAACTATTGGTAATGGAGACTGATCTTTTTAAATGTCTAAATTTTGGTGTTTTCATAGTCACATTTAGAGCCCATTTCATTTGGCAGCACCTTCAAAGCCAAAATTTTATGTTTTTTTCATAGTAAATCAGGATCATTTATCATTAAGTCATAAATTTGTCAATAGAGGTTATGTTGGTATTTTTCCCTAGAAGGCAACCCTCTTTTACAAGGGTGTTGTATTATGGTTATATATTGAGAGAGGATAATGCAACAAAGGAAGAGTAAATTACAACGGATGTGTTATAGGTTGTATCCCTTCATTTTGTTGAATGGAATAAAGGAAGGACTGGTAGTTTCATCTACAAAATGAGAGTTAAGAGCTATAGCATTACCAAAAAATGTGATACCTTGAATAAGATTATTGGAGAGAACATGTTGGAAATATATCTAAGTGCATCAAAAATAAGGAAATATAAGAAAGGAGTAAGAGGATAACATTAGTGAATGTAATTTTACAAGAGAAATCGAAGAGAGAGAATTGTTGCACTTTTCACACACACCCCACTCAGGATGGGGACCCCCTCTTTCAATCTCGCTTTAGGTCACTCCCTTTTCCCCTTAAGGGAAGGGTCCTTGAAATTTTTATGGTTTCATTTTCCCAAGCCTGCAAAGATGATTTAAGTTGGGAAATGAATTTGTCTTACAACAAGTCCTAAGGGTCTAAGTTCTTTAAGAGTCATCATTTGTAATTCCCTAGGTTTTAATTGGCTTAAGTCTAGAGATTTCTTGTCTCCTGGAATTACCTTATGTTCCCAGTCTCATAGATTTCTCATTCGTTTGAAATCCTCAGATCTTAGTTTGTCAAATATTTCTTGTCTGCATGAAATCCTCGATGCTTTGCTTGTCACAGATTTCTTTTCAATTGGAAATCCTTGATGGAGATTCTTGTCACTAATTTAGGGCTAGTTTGAAATCCACGATGTGTGTTAACTCGTAGATTTCATGAGGAGGTGAAATCTCAACGGATCCTCCTGTCACAAATTTCATGATGGCTTGAAATCCCTACTACTTTAGAAATGTCACGTCGATAGGTTTTAATGCATTATGTAGTAAGATCAAAGGGGCATTAATGGCAATCAAATAAAGGTGTTAAAACATTTCAAGGATTACTATTTCACCATTTGATCATTGTATTGCAATCGTTAGTTTGAGCTTTTAGTGTTGGGAAAATGTGCCTCAACCTTGCAATTATATACAATTTATTATTGATAGTATGTATATATATTTATATATATATTTCCTATTTACACCAATAGGTGTATACAATGGCAGTAAGGAGCAAAGTGTGAGCGTGTTAACTTTTTTAGGAAACTTCTAAAATGGATGACATACATTAGATAATGATATATTGTAAATTTGGACCATTCATTATTAGGTTTTAGATCTAATGGTGGATATTTTGTTGGTTTGTCTTACCCTAGAATGTAACCCTATTTTATGAGGGTGTTGTATTACGATTGCAGTAGAGAGATGGTGATGTATTCTGAGAGTCTGATAGTGGTCATGTTGTCTCTTGATCTCTGGTGGTGATACTCTTGTAAAAAGCTTGCTCTGCAAGTATATTGTAATCTTTGTGCTTTCTGAATAATATATTGAGAAGCTTTTGGAGTGTGGGGTTTTTCTCCCGAAAGGGTTTTCCCCACGTAAATCACTATGTCGTGGTATGCATGATATTTATATTTATTTTTGTTTAAGTTTTTGTAAATGTTAAAGATCTGTAAAGTTTTGTATTATTCTCCTCTCAATATTAGTGTAGAAAGTTGTTCCACTACCTTAGCTTCCTTACAAGTGGTATTAGAGCTTGATCACCTTTGGTTTCAGTTGTGGGTTGTTAGGTTTTTTGAACTGATCCAAATTTGAGTGGGAGATTATGCAGAAGTCACTTTGTGATATTGTTGCAGGAATTTTTAGATGGCAAGTTCATCAGGGAGAATAGAGGTGGAGAAATTTTTTGTAAATAATTTTGAGATGTGGAAGCTAAAGATGGAGGATTTGTTGATAGATCGAGATTTGTGGGATGTTGTTGATGAGAATGTTTCAAGGCCTATAGATCCTACTTAGTCTGCTCAATATGATGTTATGGACAGTAAAGCCAAGGGTCTAATTGGATTGTGCTTGGCATACTCTGTTTTAATTAATATCCATGAGGAGACCTTTGCACATAAACTATGGAAGAAGCTTGGTGAGATGTATCAAGCCAAATCTTTAGTGAACAATATTTTCT
This sequence comes from Sequoia sempervirens, assembly GCA_007258455.2. Lineage (NCBI taxonomy): Eukaryota > Viridiplantae > Streptophyta > Pinopsida > Cupressales > Cupressaceae > Sequoia > Sequoia sempervirens. The sequence continues at coordinate 243,987,435 of VDFB02000002.1, forward strand.
TGAGGAAGAAGTTGTATTCCTTGAGAATGGAAGAGGGTGGATGAATCATAGGCCACCTAGAAGAATTCAATATATTGGTGGCTCAATTGGCATCAGTTGGTGTCAAAATGGATGAGGAAGAGAAATGTTAGATCTTTCTTTGTTCTTTGCTTGATTCATGGAATTCTCTTGTTATGGCTATTAGGAGTACTTCTATTATTTTGAAGACTGAAGATGTGGTGGGTTCTTTTCTTTCTAAAGAAATGAGAAGGAAGGTATCCATCACTACCAAGGAGGCCCTAAATTTTCATGGAAGACCTAAGGAAAAAGGCAAGAAGAATGAGAAGCATGACAAATCCAAGTCCAGGGGGAGATCTAAATCTCGTAGGAAGTCCAAAGTTATTTACGGGAATTGCGGTAAGCCTAGACATGTTCGTAAGGAATGCAAAGAAGAAAAGAAGAAGAAAAATAAGAAATTTGATTTTGATTCTGAGTTTGAGAAGGAATATGGTGATGCATTCATTGCGACTTTGGAAACTCATGCAAGTAATGATGCATGGTTAATTGACTCGGGTGCATCTTTCCATATGACCTTTAATAAAGATTGGTTTACTTAATATGAAAAATTTGATGGAGGTAAGGTGTACTTGGGTGATGATTCTCATTTAGACATGGTTGGTCATGGTAAAGTTAAAATCATGTTTCCTGATCATAGAATAAAAAGGATTAATGGTGTGTTGTATATCAGTGTATTAGCACAAAATTTGTTATCTATGAGAAAACTAATAGATGCAGGTGTGCAGGTAGTATTTTCTAATGTAGGATGCAAGATGGTTAGAGGTGTTACGGTGATTGCTAGAGGTGTCAGATATGGCACATTGTATAAGATTGATGCATGCATTTTCGAGTGCAATAGTACTTATGTGAAAATCAATTATGTGGAAGAAGTGAGGGTTTCACTTTCAGCAGATGGTCATGGATTTTGGGTACCCAAGGGTGCTCTTTCTTCTGAGTTAAAGTTACCTGCAGAGAAAACTATGTTATGGCACCAAAGACTTGGCCACATTAGAGAAAAAGGTCTAAGGACTTTGAAAAATAAAAACCTTGTTGAAGTTCTATTTGATTATAATCTTGAATTTTATTTATGTGAGCATTACATTTATGTAAAATAAAACTACGTTCAGTTTTACTCGAGTTCTCATAAATATTGTGGTGTATTGGATCTTATTCATTTTGATGTGTTTGGTCCTGTAGATGTTCCTTTGATTGGTAAATCCACATATTATGTTTCATTTATTGATGATTATAGTAGAAGGACATGGGTACATTTTCTAAAGATTAAATCTAAAGTTTTCAGTCGATTTAAAGAATTTAAAGCAATGGTTGAGTTGTAGACTATAAAGAAAATAAAATGTTTGAGGACCAATAATGGCAATGAATTTTTCTCTAATGATTTTGATAGATTATGTAAAGATTGTGGTATTCATAGATAGAAGACAACTCTATATTCTCCACAAAAAAATGGAGTTGCAAAAAGAATGAACTAGACACTAATGGAGAATGATAGGAGTATGTTGAGTGGTGTTGGTATAGAACAAAGGTTTTGGGTTGAAGTTGATTCCACTACCTGCTATCTAATTAACAAGTCTCCTACATCAGCTCTTGTTGATAAGAGACCTATAGAGGCATGGTGGCGTTGCAAGCCTTCATTAAGACATCTTAGAGTTTTTGGTTGTGAGGCATATGCACATGTTCCAAAGGAGAAGTGAACAAAGTTGGAGAACAAGGCTGTGAAATGTATCTTCATCGGATACAATTATGGTGTGAAAGGATATAAGCTTTGAGATCATATTGCACAGAAGGTAATACATAGTAGAAGTGTTATTTTTAGAGAAACTAAGCCTTCTTTTGTTACATTGCAGCCATAACAAAGTAAACAAGAAGATGTGATTCAATTTCCTTCTACACCTGACAAAGTTGAATCATGGCCCAAGGATAGACAAGAAGTTGAGGAGAGCTCATCTAGCTTTGGATCTTCAGAAGAGGAGGAAGAACCTCCAACTCAACTTGTTCATAGGTTTGCAAGGAATAGACAACCACCTGAAAGGTATTCACCTGATGATTGGAGGTGTATTTTTTCTTTGAATTCTAACATGAATGAACCCATATTTGTAGAAGAGGCACTAGATATGAATGATGCAGAATCCTGGAAGATTACTATGGATGAAGAAATGGCATCTTTGAAAATAATGATACGTGGGATCTTGTACCATTTCTTGAAGGACGAAAACCTATTGGCTGTAAATGGGTGTTCAAGAAAAAGATTAGTTTATATGGAGGTATTGAGAATTACAAGGCAAGGTTGGTTGCAAAGGATTACTCTCAAGTTGAGGGTGTTGATTATGGTGAGATATTTTCTCTTGTTGCAAAAATGACATCCATTAGATTTTTGCTTGCTATTGTTGCTGCTTATGATTTATAGGTTGAGCAAATGGATGTGAAAACTACTTTCCTTCATGGTGATTTGTAGGAGGATATCTATATGACACATCCAAAGCACTATGTGGTGAAAGGTAAAAGTAAGTTGGTTTGAAAATTGAAGAAATCTTTGTATGGCTTAAGATAGAGTCCTAGGATGTGGTACCAAAAATTTGATACATATGTGTTGAGTTTTGGATTTGAGCGTTCTAAATCAAATCATTGTGCTTATTATAAAATTGATGATGATTGTTTCTTGTTTATTGCATTATATGTTGATGATATGTTATGTATTGGTAGAGAGAAAGGCATGATTTTAGAACTGAAATCTCAACTTGTTGCTAAATTTGAAATGAAAGATCTTGGAGCAACTAAACAATTCTTGGGATGGAAATTAAAGGAGATAGAGTGAATAAAAATTTATGGCTTGGCCAAAGTAAGTATGTCAACTCAATTTTACAGAGGTTTGATATGCAGGATTGTAGACCATTGTGTGTTTATGTTTTAGTTGGAACAAAGTTATCTATTTCAGATTGTCCATCATCTCCATCAGAGATGGAAGACATGATCAGAGTGTTTTATCAGAGTGTAGTTGGAAGTTTAATGTATGTTATGGTTTGTACAAGACCAAACATTGCCCAAGCAATGGGAGTTCTTTCCAGATATATGTCCAATCCTGGTAGAGTTCATTGGGATGGAATTAAAAGAGTCTTCAGATATTTGTGTGGTACCTTAGATTATTCCTTGTGTTATCACAATAATATGATTGAAGATGATATTTCCCTTGATATTCATGGTTATGTGGATTTAGACTAGGCAGGTGATGTTGATAGCAAAAAATCCAGCAGTGCTTATGTGTTTACTTTATTTGGTTGTGCAATTAGTTGGATGAGTAAGCAGCAAGTTGTGATTGTTTTGTCCACTAATGAAGCAGAGTATATGGTAGCTACTCATGCTTGTAAAGAAGCCATTTGTCTTAAGAGATTGTGTTCAAATATTGGAATAAAACAAGGTGCAGTGACAATTCATTGTGAGTTAGAGTGTGATATGTCTAGCCAAGAACCCGACATTTCATGCCAGGACCAAGCACATTGATGTACAATATCATTTTTTTAGAGATATGGTTGAAGATAACAGGGTAAAGCTAGTTAAGGTAGACACTTTAATGAATGTTGTTGATTCTTTAACTAAGCCTGTGAGCACATAGAAGTTCAGATGGTGTTCAAAGACTATGGGCCTTTCAGCCCTTAGTAATTAAAGAGATGATGTTTACACCCTCACATTTCTCTTGTAAGGTGTTTGACAAGTGGGAGATTTGTTGGGAAAATGTGTATCAACCTTGCAATTATATACAATTTATTGTTGATAGGATGTATATATATTTATATATATTTCCTAGTTACACTAATAGGTGTATACAATGGCAGCAAGGAGCAAAGTGTGAGTGTGTTAACTTTTTAGGAAACTTCTAAAATGGTCAACATACATTAGATAATGATATATTGTAAATCTGGACCATTCATTATTAGGTTTTAGATCTAATGGTGGATATTTTGTTGGCCTGTATTGCCCTAGAATGTAACCCTATTTTATTAGGGTGTTATATTATGACTGCAGTAGGGAGAGGGTGATGTATTTTGGGAGTTTGATAGTGGTCGTGTTGTCTCTTGATCTCTAATGGTGATACTCCTGTAAGAAGCTTGCTATGCAAGTATATTGTAATCTTTGTGATTTATGAATAATATGTTGGGAAGCTTTTAGAGTGTGGGGTTTTTCTCCCAAAAGGGTTTTCCCCACATAAATTATTGTGTTGTGCTATGCATGATATTTATGTTTATTTTTGATTAAGTTTTTGTAAATGTTAAAGATCTGTAAAGTTTTGCATTATTCTCCTCTCAAGATTAGTGTAGGAAGTTGTTCCGCTACCTTAGCTTCCTTACATTTAGATGCTTCCAAAGCTAGTGTTTCTAGTTGTTGGCATGTGAGATTTCGAGCAAATTTGACAGCAAATTCAATGATAGTAGTCATTGGTTTACTCTTCAACAACTTCACTCTGTAATTTCAAAGGTTAGTAAGTAGTTTTCACTCTGTTTGATATTGGTTGCATTGCATATTGCTTTGCACATTCATTTTACTTGCATTTCGAGTTATTTTTCTTTAATTTATTGCAAAGGTTGTGCATTTTGTGACTAGTCTAGGGCTAGGAAACCCTATCTGTATGAATTTTTGGTATGTATGAGTTCATGTTGGCCCTAGGATGGGTTATGCATCACACAATGGTTATGGGTACATTAGAAAATTATTTTGAAAGGATAACAATAAAAAATTGAGTCAAATTTAGGGTTTATCGGCATGGGTTTAGGGTTTCCTTGCATAACTAAACATAATGATTTTCAAACATGCTTTGGATGATTTGGGGTAGGGTATATGAGTTAAGGATTAATTCATCAATCAGGTTTATCTTGCAATGTTGGCACTTATGGGTTCTCCTTTTAGGACTAAGGCATAATTCTTGGTCATGATATCAACCCAAGTAAAATCCATACGTATATGTTCTGAACCCTAAAACATTTTGGCAAAGTAAAATGAGATTGGGAAATAGTGAGTGTTGGATCCATGGTTGAACCTTGCATTTAGATGAAAAAGCATTTGAATATCTTCAATCATATTCACATTCATATCTCTGCTCAAAGATCTGGGTAATGTAGTTAAACCTAACCAAAATCTTGTTAACCTGCGACATTCCCAATTTAGTGGAACATTTCAATTATCCTTCTAATCCTCAATGAATTATTGAAACTGTGCATGATACTTAGTCATTTTGAGACATTAAATCTACTATTGCAGATTTTGTTCATCCATGAAATTCCTGAATGCGCCTTAACCATGGAATACTTAACTTTGCGAAATTCCCGACAATCATGCCCTCACGAAATTCGCTATCAACTGAAAAACCTGATGAGTGCTACATCACGAATTTCACATTCATTCAAAATACCCAATATACTCTTCATCGCATAATTCATCTCTTTGTGAAATTTCCGATAGGACCACCCATCGTGGATTTCTCGATCTCAAAGAAAATCCTGATACATTTGGTGCCACGAATTTCAAGCCTGTTTGAAATCCCTGAATACTTTGGCCTCATGAATTTTTGAACTTCCCAAAATTCTCCACAATCCCACTTGTCATGAATTTCTCATCACTGTGAAATATTCGATGAATTACCTGCTTCGTGACTTTTTGTTCACAATGGAATGATTTCTTGACTGTTGAGTTTCCCTAAAGCACTCAAGGTGTCCCAAGCATGATTTTAAAATCCCATGTGTCCCAGCAATGAATACTTGCAAACTCACCCGATCTTGCAGATTTCTTGAACAAATAAAGTTCTTGAAACTATTATTGTCACATATTTCGTGACCTTTGGAAATCCGCAATCGTTTTTTGTCACTGATTTCCTGAGTGCTCAAAATCCCCAGATTTGTTGAAGGGCTTGAATCTTCAGATCTATTGCATGACCCAAAAACATGATGCTTATCTTTTGGAATGTATTTAAGGGTTACAATGTGGATTTTTTAATGACATCCTATATGAATGTTTTTCTCGTACTAGTGCTCTTGTTTGATGATCCATTATTTCTACATTTCAAGTAATTATGATATTTTGACTGACAGATGCAGGCTGAATCCAACAAAGCAAAGACAAGAAAAGGAAAGAAGATAGTGCATAAAAAGGAGGAACTTTCCAGAGTGGAGAAAATGAAGTATGAATTTAAGGGTGTGCTTTCAGAGACCAAGATTGTCTCATTGGGGAGAGGTTGGGGATACCAACCTCAGACATATAGACTTAGAGGACTTTAAGAAAAGGATGTACTATCCTGTCCCCATAGAGTTAGCAACGAGATTGGTTAGAACTAGATTGGCACAAGCTGCAGGATTCCCTCCTTCCATTCAGTGTCTGGAATTGATGTAGAGTGCTCTAAGCACTGTGATTTGAACTGAAGAATGATCATGGCCCACAAGGGAGAATAATGGCCAATCTCACAAAAGAGTCACTGGTTGAAGCATTCAAGATCCCTTCACATTAGAAGCTAACCAAGTTCATGATTGAGACAACCAAGAATTTTTATGCTAATAACCCCAAGAAGGCTCTAGAAATTATGAATGCTCCATGGATGGACAATCCAAGGCAACATCACACTAAATTACCTAAATTGCTACACAAAAGTGATTTCAAAACATAGTATAATGACATGATAACTCTTATGAGAAGGGTAATGGGGTTAGAAAAGGCCTCACAGTTTGAAGAAAATGTTTTATGTTATGGCTGAAATTACAAAGAGTGCCAACTACCATTGGGTCGAGTTAAAAAGTGATAACCTTGTTAGGAAACTTCGAGAAGTCCAAGACACAAATAAGTTCACTATGACTTCATATGTGGTATACATGCTAGCCTAACACTTCAAGTACAAATGGTTGAGCTGTAAGGGTATAGTTGGGAAGACCAAAGTCTATGATTGCTACACTCAGTTGCATTTGTCCAACACCTCCAACTATATGAGGGTGAATGATGCATTCATAATGTATATTACCAGAACACTACAAGAGTCCCTCTATGTCAGACTATCAATAGAGGCAATGGAGTTTGTCAACAAGTACATATACTGGTTCCTTCAATTTCCTAAGTTTTCTTATATCAAAATACATGGGTGCCCCCTTGTGCGATACCGGCTACCTCGGTATCCCAAGAATAAGTTGATTTTGTTAGAAGTCACCAAGTAGTTGGCTGTCTTCGATAAGGTTATGAAGAACTTGCACAAAATAGGTATTGGGGGTGAATTCCCCGTAAATATTAATGGATGGGAGGCCAGCCCTTCTTTTCCTAGTGCTCAACATTCAAAGATCAAAATGGAATACTTCTACTTTCCTACACATATGGTAAGAAGATACTTTGATCCCTATGGAGTTGCATAAAAAGTTGCAACCAGAAATTACATGCACAAGGCACATATTGAGGATTATTGGGCTAATTGTCAAGATGAATTTGAGGTTTTCAAAAGGAAATTCTCCCATCTTTCTCTTAAGATGATCAGATTGTATAGGATTATGGAAGTCCTTGATCATGTGGAGGATGAAGAAGATGTGATCCAACACCATGACTATATGGATATATCAAACAAGCCCCTTCCTCTGATTGATTGGAAATAGGAGGAAGTGACAGACTTGAACCAAGTCATCTCTCATGTGATAAAATACTCCAAACAATGGGCCAATCACAAGATTTTGGAGCTAGAGGAAGATGGAGTTAATTTCTCCTATGATTTAATGGGTCACCTCAAGTCACAAACATCTTTCAAGGAGGAATTAGATGCAGAAGAACGAGAAGGTGGTGAAGAAGAGGAGTCTAAGGAAGAGAGGCCCCTGGTGATCAAAAGGGAAAAAGGTAAACAAAAGCCTAAGGTAAAGACAATAGAGGCTCAAAGGAAGCTAATCCCAAAGAAAAGAAATCCAACAAAGCCCATTTAAGAAGGAGCCACTAAAAGAAGAAGGCTTGTTAATGGAAGGGATAAGGGTGCTTCCACCAAATCCACTCCACCAAAAAAAGTAGCAAGTTGTACAAGAAGATGTACCCATCAATATAGCTGAGGGAGGAATCCAGGAAGAAGCAGTAAATGTTGAGAGCTATGAGGAAAGGCCTTAGAAGGTGTATCAAAGACAATATTCTCCAAGGAGTGGGATTCTACTTCCTAATTTGGAAAACATTGAGAAGGTTGTTGAAGAGTTGGAGAGGGTTTCTCAGGTAGAATCTTCAAGAAAGGAGGAGGTTGCAAGGATGACAGAGAATACAATTTTGGAGCATCCCAATGATGGTAGACCTTTTGAGGAAGGTCAGGATGCTAAAGAATAAGATAAAACATTTGAAGATGCTTCCAAGGCCCCTGAATCAGAGGTTGAAATTGAAAAGGTTAATGTTGAAAATACTGAACAGTTGGCTGCGGAAAATCAACAGCAACCTCAAAATGATGAGCAAATACAACATGAAGAAGATATTAATAAAGAAGAGGAGCATGCTCAAGACACATAAGCAGATAAAGGAAAGAATGTCTAGGAAGAATGTGAGCTGGAAGAATAGGAATTAGATACAAATGTTGAAGTATCTACCACTCCCAATTGGTCAAGAGAAATTTTGAAGCCTAAGCTAATCGTTGAAGAGGCAATCCTTGATTGGGACAATTTTCTAATTGGCCTTGACAAGCCCAAAGAGAAGAAGAAGGCTTGGGTTATTTCTCGAATTATGAAAGATGGTTCTAATAAAAAAGTGCTACATGTTGCAACGCCTACAGTTGAGAAGATCGAAGAGGACATTACTCCTGAGGAGTACAATGTCCAATCCATTAATTTGGGCCCTTTGACCAAGAAGTGAGAAGTTGAAGATCTTCAAGGGTCCATGGAAAAAAAATTGTATAGAGGTTGGAAAAGGAATTTAAAGCCAAAGAGCAACTTCAGAGGCAAGTGGATGAGTTGCAAAAATACATTAAGCATTTGGTGAAGCCTCTTCAAACTGAAGTTGGATCTTCCACACAGCCTAGTATTTTGTCAAAGGATGCCATAAATGATCTAGAAAAGATGAAGTCATCAACACAAGTGGCTCAAAGCTGGGTGGCAAGGATATATGAGAAGGGAATCCCTTTGACTGTAAAAATTGTACAATTATATGAGAGATGTTCAGCTTGCTTAGACATGGTGCAAAAAATTGCAACTACGTGTAAAGCTTTTGATGATAAGTCTATAGTAAGATTGAACATATTGATGGATATTCCCGAACAAGTTTTTATTGAAGAAAAAGTCCTCACCACTAAAAATATCGATAAACCCAAGGAGTGGCTGGAGGCATTTAAATTTAAAAGAGAAATCATGGATAGATCCTTGGAAGAATGCCCCAAGATGGAAAAAGATTTGGAAGGCATTTTTGCAAGTTGTATTTTGTTTTTGGAGGTTATGACAGGTAAGTCTCTCAGCAGAGATTTCATAAAGGTAGATTTGTTGAAGAAATGGTAGAAAGAAAGTTTTTTCCATGTTGAAGATGAAAATGTTACTGAATATTATTTGGAAAATGCTGCTATGAATGTAAGAATGATCCATAGGTTCTAGGAATCAAAGCTCAATTGGGATGAGATATTAAAGAAATATGAAGCTGAGTTGACCTCTACAACTGAAAAAATTAAAATTATTCTAGTTTCACGCCAAGGAGAATTAAATAATGTTTTGCACAAACTCTAGGAATTTACAAAGAAGTAGCAAATAGACAAAGGAGGAGAATAAATATGAATCAAAATTGAAATCAGTGCCAAAATCCATCATTTGACAAAAGGTAGCCTGGGCGACCTAGGAATCAGTGCCAGAAAGACTTTATTTTGAATGTAAAATGGCCTTTAATATAAAAAACAGGATTTCATATTTTAAATATTAAAATTTAAATGGGCATTAGGATCACATTATGTTAACCTATTTGTGTTAACCTAATTAGGGGACCCATCTTGATGTAATCTCAATCATTGATTTCAAACCCTAATTTCTTGATGAACTCTATAAATATGAGGTTCTTCCTCATTTTTTAAGTTGAATATGGAATTATTGTAAACTCTTTGAAGCTAATATAAGGAGAAGGCATTGACTTTGGTGTTATATTCTTTTGTGGCTTCATATCATTGCATGGTTCTTGCTTTCTAAGTTATTCAATTATTTAGTTTCAATTCTTTCATGTTTATGACAAAGTATTGAAGGTGTTTGATCGATCTCCGGTTCATACTATTAGTGGCTTGTTGATTGTAAGTTGTTGTGTATAGTTAGTCTGAGCCATTTTAATGTAATGGTTCAATTGTGAATGTTTTCTCATATTATGCCTAAATCTGCACATGTGTTTAAATGATATACAGTCTGAAAATCTTTTAAATTCCTTTGAAGATTGCACCATTTCTATGGAGTTGTAGGGTTTTCCTTGATTAAGAAAAGATAGGTTTTATTGGGTATTTGTCCACCTAAAATGCTAAGTTATTTGCATGATTGTACTTAGCTTTTAATTTAGAATCTCTCTAAAACCCTTAAATCTTTTTCCATTACTTTGGATATGTGTTAGAGTAGGATTAAAGCATCACTTAAGCTACTATATTTGATGGTAATATTGTTTCAAGATTTCAGATCAAGCAAGTTTTTTTAGGGTTTGTACTTGTCTTCAAATTTCATAAAATCCTCATTTGAGTCTTATAGCTCCTGGCCCTGTTTTACCATAAACGCCCTTTGTGATTACCAAAATATCACATCAACAATTGAGTTGTTTTTGGCATTGTCAAGACTTGACATTCTAAACCTTGGGGTTATTTTCTGAAGTTTTCTAAAGAAGGTTACCTTTCAAGAGAGATATAACACATGTGTTTTATCTATGTCGTGCAGTGTTAAAACACTCATCAACAAGAACATCATTGCCAACCACACTGGCATTTGCATTCATAAACAACATTTATTTTTCTCATAGATTTTGTGGCCAAAACTAAGACATTTTAGCATTTTAGGAATGAGGGGCCAACAAATACAGTCATAGGATTTATCAAATTCAAGATTTATGAAAAGAACATCCTAATTAGATTATTGAGTCCACTCATCCATTTCCCAGGCAATAACCAAGTTGTCTAAGATAAATCTTCCTCTTAAGAACTCATTCTTCTCCAAGAGAATAATCACTATAGAGATGTACTTAATTCTCCAATCCAACACTTTAATAATGATTTTATATGAATAGTTGAGGAGGGTTATAGGTCACCATCCATTAATAGTATCCTCATCTTTAGCCTTGGGGATAAGCTTAAATAGACCCTAATTAATTACCTTTCCCAATGATCCTATTTCAATTCCCTCAAGGTAAACACTATAATAGTCCTCATGAATGTGGGGCCAAAGAGCTCTGTAATCAACCAATTGCCCACCAATTCATGAGCTTTTTTCCAAGTCCATACAATAAACAACTTGATCAATTTCTTCTATTGAGAGAAGATGGTTGAGAAACCTGCTATATTAGAATAAATATCAATGAGTGATTAAACTTGGTTTTATTAATTAATTAATTAGGCTTAGAAAAATTTAGAAATAGTGGCTAAGGTTATATTAAATTAATTAGTTTAACCTTTAGAAGAAGAATATGCAACAAACTAAATTAAAATTTAATTAATTGCAGGGATGGAAAATAATTAATTAAATAATAAAATATTTAATTAATTATGAAGATTTAGAATATGGATAAGTAGTAATAATTAATTAAATATTTAATTTATTTAATGACAAAAAATGAAGAATTCAAGGTGTTTACACAATCTATTATTGGTTAGAGATTGTTATATTGTTCCAACAGTAATCTCCTATTTATCAACGTTTTTTTCTCACACAAGCAAATTTTTGACTTCTTATAGGTGCCAAAAAGTTCTTTCCAAGATTTATGTTCTCAGCCACCTAGTTTTTGTAGATTATGCTCTAGATAAAAAATGTTTGATAATTTTTTTCCACTTTTTTACAATAGGCATAAATTATCAAAGTTTGGTAAACTTTGTTTGAAAATTATTAAAAAATCTCAAGAAATATAATTGTAACCTCTTTTTGTTTAGTTTGACAAGCCTATTTTTGTAAATTGTAAAAATTACTATGTTATAGATGGTTGAGTTTGGCTTGTACTTTACAAAATTTACACATAGGTGTTTCTTATTTCTTGTTGGGAGTTATATTTTAAACATTACTACATTATGGGGGGTTGAAAGGCACAATTTATCTTTTTTCGCTCTAGGTGTTTGTCACTATCATGGTGGAATCTAAGATGGCTAAGCTTCTCACTCCACACAACTATCATAAATGAAAACTAAAAAATGAGATAGCTACTACAACCCGAGGGACTATAGAAAATGTTTGTTGAAAAGATGCCAAAATTCACCAAGGAGTATAAAAAAATTGTATACATAAATAAAATAGATGAAGTCATGGTTTTTATTAGATTTTTTTTTTAAGATAATTTGTTGTTTCGCATTAGAGAGTGCATAACACTAAAATAAGTATAGGATGAGTTTAATGAATTGTTTAGCAGCATTAAAGAGTTTTTTGCATTGAAAATAGGTCTGTATTTGAATTGGATCTCTCTTGATGATGATCCCTTGATTAAGGACTTCCTTACTATGCTCAAACTGTTGGTATCACAATTAAAGGGTTGTGAGAGAATTTTTTATAAGGAATGTATCTTCTTGATTTTTTTTGATTTGAAGGTCCCCTTTCAAGTGTTATCCTCCACATTCTACTCCACCATGGGTGCCTTAGAAATTATTTTTAAGATACCCACCTTTGAGCTGGTTTATGAAGATCTCAATAAGGAGCATTCCAAACTTATTCAATTGGATGCACTTCCTAGTTCTAAGAATCAAGGATTTATGGCTCAATCATCTAAAGGAAAGGTAGAAATAGAAGTAATCCTAAGATATAATATCCTTGGGTAGTAATTCTCCCTCTAAACCAATGTATAATAACAATTAGATTCTTCTAATAAGTTAATGCTTTTGATTAGCAGAAAAGCAAGTTTTGATGGGGTCCCAAAACCCTTTACAAAATGAGAAGGCTGCTAGAAAGAGAAGACATTAAAAAACAAGCAGCCCCATCACAAAAAGGAGGTCAAAATAATTGACAGACAAACAATAAACAAGCAGCAAACAAGCAAAAAACCAAACACCGACCAAAAAAGGAAAAACAACTATTGTAGATTCTTCAGGATCCTCATTGCCTCCAAGTCTCTAGTAATGACCTTATCATGCATTTCCACAACATCATTCAATTCCTGGACTAGAATCATTGCAGTTTTCTTAGTTTTGCTTATGGTCCAGATACATGGGCCAACATCTGTGCCTTTGTCTAGGTTTTCCAATAGGGTTTCATCCTCCAAATCATGCACATCTTTCCCTTTGAGCAACGACTTCCCAGTCCATTTTTGAGCTTTCTCATTTAACACAATCAACCCCTCCACATTATTTTGAAGAGAATCACGGCTAACATTGACAAGAATGGACATGTCCTCATGAATCTTAGTCATTTTCTACTTAAGAGTAGAAATTCTAGAATCATGATCCTCCCTCAATTTTTTGCATCAATCTCCATTTTATTGAGGATATCATTCATGTTTTTGACCCTATTAACCACAATCATCTCTAATTTACTGTTATTGGTAAGATCCACATTGTAGTTAGCCAAATAATCCATCTTGATATTAATCTGTTTGACTTCATTAAAAAGCATAAAGAGGTTGCTAGTCCCCTCCTTAGCCATTCTAGAGACATCATTCAAATCAAACAACTCCCAATTCATATACCCTCCCTGAAAGGTATTATATTTATTGGGATAACCATTGAATAACTTACCGCTAGGAGAATCCATCTTAACTTTACCTTTACCCATGGAATCCACACCAACAGGGGACACGTCTATATCTACCACCTTATAAGATATCTTCACTCGAACAACTTCAGAGGCCTCCTTGTTCTCACGATTTCCTTTCTCCATCACGACTTTGTCTTGAACCTACTCCTTTCCAACCAAAGGAACATCCAAGGTAACAACTTCCTTATCCTTACCCAAGCCCAAATTTGGGGCATTCTTACCAGCAAAGGTCTTCCCCACTTCCTATTCTCACCTTCCCCTGTCAGAATCCTCTTTTTCACTCCATAAGGGAGGGATGAATCTGCCTTCTTCAAACTTTGACTCCCTTTCCTCACCTTGATTGAGCCTTTAATCCTGGCCCCAATCGAAGGAGAAACCTCCATTTCCAAATCAATGTGTGAGCTGCCAGACTAGGAAGGGGAAGCCTCTTTCTTGGCTCTTTTCCTGGATGGATTAACAAAGTCTTCTTGGGGTCCATAGTACTCCTCAAAAGAACCTGACCCAACATCCTCTTCTTCATAATCATCAGATTCGTCGCTCATTTCAAAATTAGAGGGTAAATCCTCAAGCTTACAAGCTTTGTTCACTTTGGGAGCTTCAATTACATACCTAGCTTTAATATGCTCCATAATCATGAGCATTAACCCCTCATGCAAATAGGGGTTATTAGGGTTCTTTCTAAACTCTAGGATGCCATTTTCTAGAGACAAGAGCAGACAAAAAGGAAACAAAACCAACTTATTATGTCTAAAATGGTTGAGGAGCATGAAATGATAACCATAAATGGCAGAGAATGTACTATCCAAGGTGAAGTACTACATAATCTCCATCGCCACCTCCCACCAAATGGCATTTATAGATAGTTGATCATAACCTCTACACCCCAACTTCTTAATCTTCCCTTTTCCATTGTCTTTCAAGAAGGTAGCCATCACCGATTTGGAAGCCACCCTCTCCCTATAAAACTTCCTACCTTGAGTGGGTAGACCAGTAACCTCTGCAATAAAATCCTTAGTAATATGAATCTCCACCCAAAAAATTCTCAACATCCTATTATGCCACCCATTGACAAACTCCAAAGAAACCTGAGTGTCGAAACCATGTAGCTTTAGCATGAAGGGCATAACCCCTCCCTTCTCAAGGATTCCCCAAACTAAGCCATTAGCCTTTGTATCCTCACAAGTAATGGGATTCGTCATGCACCTATCACCTCCCATTATCAATAAAACACAAATGGTTGCAGCTTCCATCCTAAGATAGAAAACAACTGAGAGAAAATGAAGAATCCAGAAAGAGAGGAGGAAAATAACACCTAGAAAGTGTAAGACTAACAACCCTAGTACTGAGTGTCATCATGGTCGTAACCCTCAAGAAATTTCCCCAATCTCTCCCACAATTACTAAGATATCCACAAAACTCCATAAGTCTTTTCACATCAAAGAGGAAATTATGAGGTGATAAGCTATCACCTCTAAGTTCTAACCCGCCATCCAACATGAGAAACATGTGATTTTTGATCATTTTAACAAGAGTTTGAATTTCAATGGGGATTAAGTCATTAGAGTCCCAATGCCTAGGAGAGGACACTCCCAAATCTGCAAGGTAGTCAACTAAGCAATTGGCATCTCTATAAACTTGGGAGACATACAAATATTTGAAGGAGTTTAATATGGAGATATAATCCTCAATTATATGCTCAATTGACCGAGAAGGAGGATTGACCTTATTAAGAAAATTAACAACATTCAGAGAATCTCCCTCCAACTAGATTTTTCTAATCCCCTTCTCTTGAGCAAGTTTTAAACCATGATAGGCTGCAAAAGCTTCTGGAAAGTGGTTTGTCTAGGTTCCCAAAGGGATCTTCTAAGACTAGTGTTTCCTTTGAGATAAAGAAAAAATGTGACCCTTGCAAATTTTATGGCATTCTTGGTCATAATGAATCTAAATATTCTTTAGAGGAAGCCATGTAGTGGAATAATATTTTTATCTCCAAAACCTCTTGTACAAGTAAACGGTAAGCCATTTCTATCTGGGTTTAGCATGGTTCATCATCACATGATTAGATACTTGATATTAGTGTTTCTCACCATATGACACACATGATATTCTTCTTCAATTTTTGAGAGCAATGCTTCTCATATTACAATGGGAAACTCTTCATATATTCCAATTTTAGGATTGGGTATTATCTAGTTTGTAGAAGGTTGCAATATTGATGTTCTCCTATTTTAGATATTTTTATAACCTTATTTTTATATATCAAATTAATCATTATTGTAAGGGAAAGATAGTTGATTTTACTCCACATGATGTGATCATTTGAGAGTTGTAGGATGTTGAGATTGTTGTCACTTCATGGAGTGTTGATTGTGGTTTCCATTTGTATAGGTTTGATGGTTTTGAGTCTTCATTAGGATCATCCCTAATTACATGTGTAGATTCTTCAAGAAAGCTTTATCAAAATGATATGGCCATCTAAATTATAGGTATCATTAGCATTTGAGCACATAAGATATGGTTATTGATCTTCCTAAGATTTCATGTATTGAAGGAGTTTGTCAAAGTTACGTTCTTGGAAAACATCACTAGGACCCATTTCCCAAGGGTAATGCCTCACATGCTAAATCACCCTTGAGTCAATTCATCATGATCTTACAACACTTTTAACTATTTTTTTTAATGGAAAAGTATATGCTTTCCTTTAATAATGGCTTCTCAAAACACACATGGGTGTAATCACAATGCACACAAGTGTACTTTCTTAAGTACACGAATGAGGTATTTACTATTTTATGAATATTTGAGCATTATTTAAGAAGCATTATGTTATTTATATAGGGTGTATCCACATAGATAATGGGGGAATATGTGAATAAGTCATTTTATGACTTTTTAGAGAGAATGGTATTCAACATCAATACTCAATTTCTTACACTTCTTAGCAAAATGATGCAATTGAATGAAAGAACAAAACTTTATGGAGATGACCATTTGCACGATTCAATCCAAGAACATGGTACCAACTCCTGGTTTAAGCAATGAATTGTGCCACTTACATTTATAACTACATAATCCACAAGGTAGTACATGTTTCAAACCTACAAATAGGAAAAAAATATAATGATTTAGAAGCAATTAATTATGGGAAAGGTGAAAACCATATAATCAAATGCCAATTTTAAACCTATAGATAGGAAAAAGTATAAGGTTTTAAAAAATGTTGTTTCAATTTTAAATTATTAATAATATTAGATTTTTAACGGTAAAATTTACATATCCATGTCATTTCCCATATAGTCTTGTTGGCAATTTTGAGGAAATATATTAATAAATATACATACTGATAAATGGATCAATATTGTGTGAGGTTTGGGTCATTCTCCTAGAATTTACCCATTAATATACACTCATATTCCCATGCACTTGGAACCATATTATCCTTATACATCCATATTCTCATACATTCACTTAATCCTTACACTTATCACACATATTTGTACACGTACCTAGTTATAGTTGTTATCCACCTAGATTTGTATATTTTTCCATTGAGGGTCATTTTCATGGTCATGAGGTCAACCTTGTAGTTGCAAACTTGATCCTTATGTCAAAAATTTAAATTTAAATTCTACCAATTAGCCTCCTTTATTTTCTCCCATAAGATAACTAAGCGGATATTTTATGAAATTTGATTTCGTGTCCTAGTATTTAAAGGAAGATTTAATTCATTCATTTTAATCAACTACGAATCTTTCATACCTCAAGCATTCTAGAACATTAAAGGAGTAATCAATAGTAAAATATTTAAATTTAGTGCAATAAAAGGAGTAAGAGATTTTCTTACATTATTCTCGGTCCCTTACCTACTATCTTCAAGTCTTTTCATAGATTTCTAGGGGTTGAACTAGGAGAACACATCTCCTTGAAACATAATCACAGTCATTCCAAGGCATTTATAAATACTATCATCCCTAAGATATATAAAATGACTAGAGAAAATGAAGATAATCTAGGTGAACAATGGAAAAAATTATAAATTACATAGGGTTGAGTCCATACTGAGATAAAAAAATCCACTACCATAGACTTGACCTAAACTTGCATCTTTATCTTAGACATGGAATGGATCCAACATAGGTTCTAAGTCATTCACTAATTGATTAATCACATTTCTTGAACTCGTACAAGCTAGGATTTTGAATCTTCATCAAAGGTATACATTCTTTGATCATAGAGTTAAGTACCATCCTTTGCTTTTACTTTCCTAAAAAAATGGTTCTAATTATCTAATATACCAATTCCTAACCATCATTAGTTTTTCTTTTGATTCGTAAATATATTTATTGATTATCAAAAAAGGATTACATTCATTTCCAATTTTAGTCTAATAAAATGTAGACCACCCCAAACCACCCGACAACTATCAAAACCTAGCACAGCCACCAATCTACACTAACCGAGCCCTGCACCTAATTCACACCCCTAAACAAATAACCGCCCTACACCCAGACAACCGATACAGACCACAGAGACCCAAGCATATGAACACAAAACTAGAGAACCTACTAGTTAGTCCACCCATAAAACACCATTGACAATCAGGAAATCACAGAAGAGACGATGCCAATCCACCCCACCAGATGGCTCTAGAAAGAGATAATTCTTGAGGAAAATCAATCTGCACCTCGCGGCCCATTCACGGAGTCACCAAAGCTCCTCCCCAATGATATCTAGTATGAAAGGATACATATCAACCCTCTCACTAGGAACCAGAGCACGCTGAAGGTCACGAGGACACGAAACCCCAACACCCAACACAACAACAATTATAACATCCATATCCCCCTCCAAGAGATTATCCCATACCAACTTCCTCACAATTAACATCACCATAGCCCATGACACCTCTAAGTCTAGAAGCGTAGCAAGAAACCTCATAGCAATGTCTGCATTCATCCGCCACCGCTCAGTCGTGCACATGAATTCTTCACCCAACATAACTTTTGCCACTCCCACCACCAATTCATCCCAAACTTTAAATGCCCATGCTGAATCCTTCCATAAAACGCCCACAATTTTCTACCAAACGACAGACTTATGGGAGTCTCCATCATTTCCATTGGAGATAATGCAAGGCCACCAAAGCCTTACGACTATTTAACCTTAAAAAAACTCTTATATCCCATCAGCACCATTTCCCACACCACCCCGTCCTTCGACAAGCTGTCATAATAACTAGGCCGAACGGACAACCAATGCAAATCTTCCGCCACCCTCCTGCATTTAATGCCCATTGTCACCCAACTCTCCAACTTAACTGCGCCAACCAACCTAACCATCATTATTTAATCTAGGTTGGTTCGTGCTTAATTGATTGCATTTACTTAATTAACCTAGGTTAACATAAAGGAAAGTTATTTTTTCCCTTAAAAATTTGTTGAACCCATTTGATCTTACATGACTTTGTTTCCTTAAAAAATCACCACATTTATATTTTATTTAGTTTACATTCTATTGCTAAACTTGAACTTTCCCTTATATCCTTATGCTTTATTAATATATATTTTTCTCAAGGTTTAGTGTTTAGATCTATACTCCCTATTTTTTACCCACCCATGTATTAACTTTAAGATTTTCATTTTCCACTTATTTTCAAATCTAATGTATCTCAATGGTTGCTTTCCCCTTGCCATATTATTGCATTACAAGTTCTGCTCATGATCCTTGTCTTTCATTGAGAATATATACTCACTCAAACCCTAACATGGTTATCCAAATTTATAATAATGATAACTTTAATGTTAGTCATATCAAGATAAAATTAGTTTACCACAAAGACTATGACCATGATGAACCTGTGGCCCAACAAGAGATTTTTCTTACAGGGTGAGTTTTGATTGATGTATCAAAATACGGTTCATCACCATCATGATCTTCCTACTTTTATAATTTTCAAAAGTATCATTTTTTTTCAAAGAGTAGCAATATGAGGAAAATATGAATCAAGTTGCTACCACTTCTTCAACTCCTTCATTTAAACTAAATTCTTTTTAGAAGTTTACTAAAAAAATGAATATATGCTTACAAACTTGTTGAGTTTTGATTTACCTACACTCTCTCCCATCCGTCCATTGAATTTCAACAAATCACTCCTTGGAGCATATAATTATCAAGTATTTTGTAAATATAATCGAGTTAAAGGTTATTATAGAAAAAAAATGCATGGGTCATAATCATAAAGTACATGACATCATTGACAACAACATCATCAAAGTTGAGGGGTTAATGATAATGTAAGTAAATTTATTGTATCTCCTAATAATTGATACAAATCTATTTCCACATCATTCACATAATATCAAAGTACACGGTATGGATGATAATGATGAAAATGTGGAAAATGAGAATAGTTCACACAAGTAGGATTTTGTGAGGAATAGAGAGTTTAATGCTACATATTGTTCTCTTATTTCACCATTTATTATGTTTTTAGACGAGGAGGTCACGTAAAACAATTACTGTGGTCCATTATACATATTGAGTAATTTAACACATCACCTACTGAGTTTCTTATTGATCCAACATGCTAATATAACTTTTGTACTAAAGAAGCATTTTTCAATACTCATATTAGACATCAAAGTATATATGTACATTATATAACATCATTTAATATCAAAAGGAAGCAGAGGTGTGGAATGTGCTTCCTACACTAATCTATTAGAAGTATGTGTAGAAATTAACTTTATCATATATTCACAAGGAAATAAACACAAAAGAAATATACCATAATACATCAATTCACATGGGAGAAACCTTTTTAGGAGGAATAAACTACACTCCAAAGACCCTTAATGTATTATTTAGTAATAAGATGGTTACAATACATTTGTACAATATAAGCCTTTATAGGAGCATTACCAACAAGACATTTGGAATTATTTTGGTAGAGCATACTAATACCTACAAAATTTACTTTATAATCCCCATCTCAAGAACCCAATAAATAGGAGAATTAATACATGAAACCATCGAATGGTAATTAGGAAACAATAAGCTAAAACCACCAAAAAATGTGGTACCCAAATCACTAGTACAAACATATAATGCCCAAATCCCAATACAAGTCCACATGCTAAAATGACATATTCCACTATCATAAGTTTGTCATAATCCACTCACCAACTTGGATGCTCTATTTATGGCTCTATTACCACTCTTCAAAGATGCCTTACAACATGCCATATAATACATGTCATAAGTTTATCAACAAGTGTAACTACCTCTTACAACCCTCTTATGTATCATATATGATCTTACATTTCTAATGTGGGAGGCCCCACTTTTGGATTCCATAAATCTTGACTGAGGAAGTCAATTGAGTCTTTCTTATAAACAAATATCTTGAAGAGGTCCATGCCACCATAAACATCTTACTTGATAAAGGCCCATTTTTTATTTTTTTTCAAGGCCAAAATCAAACTCTAGAGCCCTAAAAGTTACATTTTTGTGTTCTATAGTATACAAATTATTCTTTTTTGTTCTTAAGACTAGGATGCAAGGTTGAGACACCTTTCCTAATAAAAAAGAACAATAGAATGTTTAGTTTATTAGATATATGGATTGATTTAGATCCCATTCCATTACATATTATATTGTTTATGATATTATACATATACTACTTCAAGATGAATGCCATTTGATTGACCTTCTACTAAATTTGTTTCTTGTAATACACCTACCATTTGTATACCATCAACATATTTAGTAGAAAAAAATATTACCACAAATTGCATGCCACATCATCCAACATTATCTAGTTGTAAACTACTTGCAATTATAGCTAAGCTACTACTTAAACATGCCTTACAACACTAATATGTCCTAGGTGAGAGTTGAGCCTTTGGTCTCCAACATGAGAACCAATAATTCCAACCACCCGAACACAATCCCATTGGCATGAATAGTGGAATGTTAATCAATGCATTGGGTTATATTATTTTACAACTAAGAGTTGGACCTAAACAATTACCAAATTTATGTAATATGATACCATCCATCGATAAATTTGGTATATTGCTTGGAATACCACATATTGCTCAATGCAAATTTATCCATTCTATTTTGCATCAATGTGTCAAGTTTGTACATAAAAGAAAAGTGATAAATATTAAAAAGGCTCATTGCAACTCTATTTGATGCTATTCATTTTACATTAGACACATTTGAACACCCCAAGATATACCTTATGAAAGGCATCACACTACATGATTTATACAAGATACATTTTTTATGGATTACAAATAATTCAAAATATGTTGGATAAATATTTTCTAAGTTCAAATAAACCTTAAATTGTCTAAGATCTACGTTCAATAAGCACAAAGGGACTTGATATATATGCATTCTTATGATCCTTATGAAGAATGCATTACTCATGTACTAAGAAATAAAGAATATATCAAATGAGAACAAAATAAGCAAAATTAGCACAAGTACATGGATTTCATACACAAAAAACTATATGGAAACCAAAACAAGAAGCTATGGTGCATCAAATTCCTATCTTTACACCATGACCATGATGCAAGAAATAATATGTAAGGAAGAAAATGCCTAATATTATACCTATTAGACATGTGAAATTATACTTAACTTGAATAAATGTTAAGAAGAAACACATGCAATTGAAAAGGAAACCAAATAAGAGAAACAATTGAAAGAATGAGAAGATAAATTACATGACCATTTTTAAGATGAAGATTATCTATTTGATAAGCAACAATGTCTAATGCCAAAGGGGGCACTTAAGGAGATTGTTCAGTGATTTACAAGTACCATTATAGTGTATACATACATATACTAATGGATTATATGTCACTTCTTTTATCTTTTGATTTCTCCCTTTGTCTTTTTGCCTTGATATTTTTTTTATTATACGGGCTGTTTGTTGTGTTTTGTACACTCATTTCACCTTCTATATTTGTTTACATGATTGTTTCCCTCACTTGGGGGGCACTTTGGTTTAAATTTTATTCTTTATTCATGTTTTATCTTATGCATATCGACATCCTTTTTTCCACATCTTTGCTTCATATACTTTTTTTTTTCTTCTACTCCACCTCCCCCTAAATTGCATTGATCTTTTTCCTCCTTCACCTTTTGGTACCCACTCTTGATTTTTATACCTATTGATTTTGCTATTTTTTTCTTAATACCTTAAATTCTTATAAATAATTTTATGCTTTTTACACATTTTATTTTATTTTATGTTTCCCATGCTTTGCCTATGTATTTCATGCTTCTCATTGTACCCATGACACTTATTTTACTTTAACATTTACACTTTACCATTACCTCTTATTTTAATTGCCTTGACTATCATACATCATGCTTATTATAGCTTATGTGTTTGTCCTACATTGATAATTCATGCTTATTAAAGGGCCCATACATTTATCCTATATTGATTCATCATGATTTAATCATAATTACACACACAACCTTGGTACCACACATTCACTCAGCCTACACAATTGTCTCCTTTCAACACATGCCATTCAATCTTAGCACAACTTTATGCATCAATTTATCATGTAACACAAATTTGCACATTACCACTTGACTGTATAGTCCTTGTGAATCCTTAGACAACACTGTTCACCTTCATAACACGACCTTGCATATAGGTACACATGCATTCAATTAGCTATGTTTAGTTCATCATTACACATGCTTGACATGTGGTTGTGCCTATACCACATGATCATGCCAAATAACTAGCACCATATGGATTTATACCTAGTTCCACTCTATATACAATAAAAATAATATACATGTTTGAAACCTACCACCATCCTATCCACATGTAAAGTGCATAATATGTGTATGACACCTATCAATATATTATTGAGGGCCTAGTTAATGACCATTTATGTAAATATTTATACTATATAAGGTACATAAAAACAAGATCAAACCAATTTAACATTATTACACACATATCATTGTACATATCCTTTCATACAATACATTTACAATAGAAAGTCTCCATGTGTGAAATGTGTATTTACATTTTAATCTAGGGTGTCATATGTGTGTTCTACAAATCCTATAGGTTACAAACTTTAGTTTAGATATTTTTCCTTTGACCCACTTAGATCAAATCACAACATGCTTATTAAAGCTTGTGCATTGAGGACCTACGTTGATACACCATACTTTCTAGATTCACTTGTTTAGCCTATCTTTCAATATCATAATTTTGGAGCTTACATTTTGAGTTACTTTTACTTTGAGGGCATCATGCCTTCCCTCTCTATACTTTGCACCTTCATTATTTTACCTTACATTAAAGGCATCATGCCACATTACATATCTTACCATTTATTTCTTATACATCAAGGTCATCATCCCTTCCCCCACATGTTATCCATTTGCTACTTATATACACTAGGGACATCATTTAATCCACACTATTGTGTGGTCACCCTCTTGGATGATGCATTGAGGGTATATGCCAAGTTTTAGTGTTTTATGTACTTACATGTGTGTTTTTGGCCATTGAGGGCCACAACACCTATTCAAATTTCCCATGTTGGGGGAAACCTTAGCTCCTCGATACTATTTCCAAATCATATATGCTTACTATAACTTATCATTCTAGATGTTACATATGCTTATTACATGATCTATTCATTATATAGCATATTTATTTGCATGATTTGTATGTTTACATTGTCATCCATAGAAGATGTCTAATTATTTCATGTATGTTTTCCCCTCTCCTTCAATTCATTTCCTCTTATGGATGCAAAAAAATGAAGAGGGGGATATATTGCCACTAACAATTCCCATGTCGAGCATTTAAGTAGCAATAGGTGTTACATAAACTCATTTATTGTGATTGAACAAAGTATTATTATATGACATGATTTTTTCCCCATGTACCTTGCCATCCTATGGTCACTCTGCCAAACAATCTATTTATCATCTTTGAAACAAGCATAATTTTCCTAGCATTACTCATTTCCCATTGTTCCTATTTCCTTGGACATAGGTGGCAAGTTCCTATTTGACCCTAATTTTCACTTTTGAGATATAAGCTACTCATTGGATATTTTTTCTTTGTTTTACAAGTTCCCATAGAGATTGTATATTAAAGGACACACTTACATGATGTTACCTTGTATCGTGCATTAATTTTTATGGAGCCCTTTCATATCCTTTGATGTCTAAATATTAACTCTACACATGTGTTTATGAGTGCTACACACTTTGAGTTGCATGTGAATTTTAAGATTCACACATACTTCAAAGTGGGAGAAAAAAGTAATTGTGAAATTTACATACCCATTGTATTTTATTTGGTCTTATACCCATTTCTGATGAAATATCTCGATACATTTACATATTAACAAATGGTAAATTTTTTTGTAAACTTAGGCTTGTTACCCCAACCTTTACCCATTCACACACATACACACACATTTTTGCATTCACTAAGGCACCACTTTAAGTTTATATGTGGGCCATATTTTGATATGTTTACCTAATCCTCACATTTATTACACCTATTATCTACCCAAACTTGATTGTTTTCTTGTCTAGGGTCATTTCCATAGCTGCAAGGCTAACCTTATAGGAATGGACTTTACCCCTATCCTTCCAAAATTGAAATTCAACGTTTGGTCTATCAACTCCTTTGTTTTATTGCACTAAGCCAACTAAGTACATGTGTTTTGTTAAACTTGATGTTATGTGCTAGTATTTAAAGACATTCAATGCATTCATTCCAATAATACAAAGATCTCTTATCTCTCAATCATTCTAGAGATTAAAGCAATAATTCATAGTGAAAAATCTAAATTTGGTGTTCTAGAAGGTGTAATAAAAATGTATACAACATATTAGTGCCCTCACATGTTCTCTTTGAGACTTTTCACACATTTTCAAGAGTTGACCTAGGATAAAACATATCCTTGTGACATAATTGTAGCCCTTCCAAGTTGTTTCTAACATTGTTGGCCCTCAAATATTAAAAAGAAGTAGAGCATACAAAGATCATATGGGTGAGTAATGGAGTAGAACTCTACATTGCACAAGGTTGGGTCTAGAATAAGAGGACAAATATGTAGCTAAAGACTTGACCTAGACTTACAATCTTGATTCTAAATAAAAGACATATCCAATACAAGTTCGAAGACATTCAATGATAGAGAGATCACATTTACCAAATTGCTATAAATTAAATTCCTAAATCTTCACCAAAAGTTTACATTCTTTAGTCATAAAATCAAATACCATCCTCCTTTATATTTACTCTTTAAAAAACAATTATTACAAATATCTAATTTACAAATCCTAACTACCATTACTTAATCTAAACCAATTCATACTAATAAATTATATTTACTTAATTAACCTTAAGGAAAAATATTTTTGCCTTACAATTTTTAATTTTATTTTTATATTAGCTTTTTTCATTTTTTCCCTTCTTATGTTTAACTTAGTTTATTTACTTTTTATTATTTTTTGATTTTTAAAACTTTTTTTCCCCTCTTTTTATAAGTTTTGATTTATTGATGTAAATAAATGAATAGAGTTCATTTATTTAAATATTTAAGATTTTAAGGATAAATAAAATTTAAAAATAAATTAAATTATGTTGAAGAAATAATGAACACACATATTTTTAGGAAGTTGGATTATAAAAAGATGAAATACAATCAATAAAAAAGAATATTTGAAAGTACTAATGCCAAATTAAATGCCTCACATCAAGGAACCTATAAACTAAAATTACAATAAATTATTTATTCAAGAATACCAAAACTAATAATAATCACAAGTGAATTTGAGTAGACCAAGCCCAAAATAAAGCCAAGCATAAAATTTCAAGAGGTCTCGAGTTCAAATTAGACTTAAACATGTTGTGGCCACAACACTTTAATATCACCACTCTAAATGTTATAGCTCAAATCATTGATATATTGGTCAAAGATATGAAAATTAATTAATTTCACTCTATTAGACGGTGAAGGTAGCCAATTTACATATTATGAAAATTGGTTTGCTAAGAACCAAATTCATTATGTTTCCCTATTTAATATAGAATTTCAAAGCAGTAGGGCCCGTTACTTCTTAAATAGAGGCAAATGACTAGAGAACATATTTAGTAATCTAAGTGACAAATTTAGATATAATCCTAAAAAAAATTCAAAAATCCATTTTTTTGATAGTTCTATGATTTCATATTTGCATTTTTCAAACCTTTTGAAATGAAATTTAGAAATGCAACAATTGAAGGATCTTCTATTATGTTCTTAGTTACGACCCCTATAAATGGAAGTACCAAAATAAACAACCCAACAAACTTTGTATGTTTGGTCCCAAAGTTACACATATTTCCTAGCATTTGTTATACTAGGACCTTCCAATAAGCACTCATTTGATACATTTTATAACTTAAACTTGACCATTCAGACAAAGATGATTCTTCTATGGATAGGGCTGAGAGGACAATGGGGGGGGGGAATTGTTGAGTGAGGGGTTCACGACAGCGGTGGAAACAATTGACCAAAATATAGATGCATGAAACCTTTAACAGTTGAGCTGTTGAAACCCATTAATGGTATGTATATGTATACACACAGTCGACCAAAAGATAGGTGCATGAAACCCTTAATAGACAATGTAGTATGGAAAAAGTGTTATTATTTTGACCTACTATGTGTATACACACACACACACATATATACACACGACAGCGGCGGAAACAATCAACCGACATATAGATGCATGAAACCCTTAACAGTCGAGCTGTTGAAACCCATTAATGGTATGCATATGTATACACACAGTTGGCCAAAAGATAGGTGCATGAAACCCTTAACAGACAATGTAATATGGAAAAAGTGTTATTATTTTGACCGACTGTGTGTATATATATATACTTGTGTGTATATATATATATACCCATATATATATGTATATATATGTAGTTTTTTGTATATATACACAGTCGGCCATATTTTACCTGCAAGAAACTCTTACTAGTGAAGAGTATAATAACTTTGAATACTACCACTATACATATACAAATTGCAAATGTACATAAACGAAAAGAAAAGGCTATATTATGGCCGATTGTGTGTATACATAAATATATATTATTTGTGTATCCACACATATACACACAATCAACCATATATATGCATATTATATCTCTGTATACTCACATATACACACAGTCGGCCATAATATAAGTGCAATATTGCTGCAAAATTACATTTGTTCGTTGTTTGTGTGTGTGTATATATATACACACACACACAAAAGTGGCCATGATAAAGCTGCAGTAAAGCTTCTTTAAATGAGCGAATCATTGCTTGTACACTGAAGCTATTTAAACAAAAAAAGATTGCAAGTAAAAACTAGAAAAATCTTGCAATGCATAGTTACTACCTATGTAACCAAAAGGTAAATGGTTTCCTTATGCCAAACATGGTGTTGATAAACACAAAAAGTTCGAAAAATGCATCACTAGTATTGGCCTCGCCACCGTCGACGTCCATTCGAACCAGGACTAGTTATCAATGCAACCACTCAAAGTGAAAAATGTTTTCATGAATGGAGTTTTCGTGAAGCCAAAGCAAGACTAAGCGAATGGTGTGCATGCTGAGGTGGTGAGCATTAAAATCGACGACGATGAAATGTCGGACAATTAATGCACATTTACTAGGAGTGTAATGAGCCAGGCGTGGCACCAACCCATGAAGGGTAATACAAATGTCCAATATTGGTCGATGACACTTTTTACAACTTTTTTTGTAGTTTTTGAAAAATGCTCGGGAAACATTAGTAAACATGCTTAATTTTTGTGAGAAAAAATATGGGGCGGATGGGGGGCGGGTGCCAGCTCGACTATCATGGGACATGGCAAAAAAAATTAATCCTACTTAGTGCTGCTTACGTGGACCCCTCGCTCAACATCGCCCTACCACCACCGTTCGTCTCCCTTAATTATGTTTTCTTTGATGAGAAAACTGCATTAAAACACACAACCAAATCTCACATAAAATAACATATTCCAAGAACCAAAAAACAAAACTGTACAGATGCTCTCTTCTCCTTTAGGTATTAAAAACATTGAAAAAAATCTTACTACAAATTCCTAAAATAGTACGTTAGATCAATCTAATAAAAATATCTAGGTTTTTACTTTTGGAGTACTAAATGCTTTTTAAAAAGCTCTGCGTTAATTGTACTTTATATTTCCATTGACCTATTTGATATTTTTATTCCTTCCGTTCCTGTCAAGGGGAAACCTGTTCGTTCAACTTGTTAGATATTTATTGGAGGGGCCCAACAAATGCCAACCGTACGATTACATGTTCTAATTTGATGTCCACCGTCCCAACCCAATCCCACATGGCTGTACCACAACTGGCCACCTCATCACTGAACTCGATTAACAAATCAAACGTCATTGCTGACATAGCCAAAAAGTTGCCCTAATGCCACCTAAACGCCGTCAACTCTCCGTCCTATATCTCTTTAATCCTTCGGAACAAAACTAACGGAACATAACAGAAACTTGACGGAGCTTATCCTAACACCCACCCTTTCTGAAAAGCCAGCATCATGTCGAAAGCACGAGGGAGCTTTTTGGCGCTTTTGTGGGTAGAATACGAAGGAACCACGGGTAAAACGTCGCCGTCATGCAGTAATTTTCAAGTTTTACGCAACCTTTTTACCATGCTTAAGATCTTTTCTCCTTTTGTACGCAATACCCTTGGGAAACTATGCTGTATGTAAGAAAATTCTTTGGCTAAATCTTTCGATTTCTTTGTGGAGCACGTTAGAAATAGCTAGAGTGAAAGGTTTACAGAACCTGCGGAAAATCTTGCATCGATATACACCTGTATCGACGAAGTTCGGTGGGCGAGTTTGACATTACGGTGAGTTTTTTCAATCCGCTAGCTCTTTTGGAGTTTTTAAAGCTTTAGACGAAGTCAGTGTTGGAGTTTTGACGTTTGAATCCGTTTTGGTAGAGTTTTAGTGTTCTAGGTTAGTAGTCTTGTTCGCTAAGATTTGAGCGTATTTTGTGGTTTTAAGGACGACTACATCAGTTTCGATGTTCGAACTTGTTTGTAATATGATTATGTTTATTTCTGGGCTCTGACAAATGCAGGATATGTATTTTACATTTTTCGCCTAATTTTAAGCTTATTTTGGAATTTTTAGTTTTTGAAACGTCAGTATTGAATCTTTGAAGTTCGAATTTGTTTGTAAGACCGCAATATTATCTTTTGCCCGTCAAAATAACTCAGTTCGCTTCAATTTTGGCCAAAATGCACGGAAGGTAGGCAGCTTTGGACTATTTTAAAAAGCTTTTTATACGTCAGTATTGAAATTTTGGGGTTTGAACTTGTTGTAATACGGTTTGTTTTTTTTGTCACAGTGAGAAATGCAGCGTGCGGTTGTAATTCTGGCGAAAATGTTGAAGTTTAAGGGCGTTTCCGTTCATTCGTGAAACTGTGCCGAAGGCTCTTTATATTCGGTTTCATTTGGCGATGAATGATTATTTTGCTGTTAAATCGGCGAAAGCTTTGAGTACAGCTGTGTAGTTGCGGAACAGTTGGAAGCTTTTTGAGGCAGTTTTTAGGAATCGGTCGTAAGCGTCCAGATTTCAGAAAAAAATACATTCAGAGCTTTCAAAAATCTGGCCGTACATCTAAGTTGTCAGAATCAGCAGTGATTATTCTCATTTCGGCCTTACTGTGAATTTGTAAAATGATGTCTCTTCAGAAAATAAGTCTCTAAGGTTCAGATTTACACTTAGTGTTGACCAGCAGAAGGGTTTATTTTAAGAAGCAACGCTGTGTTAGACTGATTCCGAGTCCTGTGCAAAGGAAGCTGAGTTTTTCAAAATTTAGTAGCATTCGTTCTGATTTAGTCCATTTCTCTTAGAAAAGCTGACTTTCAGTTAAAAACAAGATCGGACATCTTCGCTTGTGGAGTCCAGTGTAAAAAGAAGTTGTATAAGTGGTATACCAGTAAAGAAGCTAAAGTTCTGTTCAACAGAACTTGAATTGCTCGGAAATTTGTGGTAGTCATTCTGATTTACATAGGATTTTGTGTAAAAGAAGCTAAAGTTGGGAAAAACAAAAGTAAGCATTTTCGCATTTGGAATCTAGTGCAAAAGAAGCTGAACGCTTGGTATAGCAGTAAAGAAGCTTAAGTATATGGACCTCACTAGTGTATTTTGTATTTACCAGTTCTTATGTGCAGGGGAAAAGAATCCTATACAAAGCAGCAATACGGATTTGGGTTCAGTGGATGTTCCGTGTGAAAAAAGCTTAAGGTTTAGGGCAAATAGCATCACACAACCGGATTTAGTGTGGCTGTCTCGTGCAAATCAACAGAGCAGCTGTATAAGTTCTTAAACTTAAAATTTCTGTGCGAAAAAACTGCATATTGCTAGAATCAGGTGAGTAGCAAGTGAATAGAGTACTCCTGTGTGAATTCACAAATTATAGAACTTTGCTACACAGGTTAGATTATTTTTGGGAGTATTTGCAGGATACGCCAAAAAGCTTGGAAAATCATCTGGATAAACTCTAGTACTTCTAGATTATCTTTCTGCAGTGGGTTACAATGGAATGCTTGTGTGACTTTTGTGGGGAACTAAGGCCAACGATATACTGTAAATCGGATATGGCTCGACTTTGTCTGTCATGTGACCGTCACGTTCACAGTGCAAATGCGCTGTCCCGCAGACATCTTCGGTATCTTCTCTGTGATCGGTGTAATTCCCAGCAGGCCATGGTTCGGTGCCCTACAGAAAGCTTATCTCTGTGTCAAAATTGTGATTGGAACGCTCATGGAAGCTCGGGGGAAGCATCTCAGCATAATAGGCATGCTATTACTGGCTACATCGGGTGCCCTTCAGCAGCAGAGCTTTCAAAGTTATGGGGTTTGGATGGTTTTCCTCATTTGGTTGATTCTTGTGGACAATCTGCCGAGAATGTTTCAGGTACGTCTACTGTTAATGAGACTGATACTAATAGCTGCCGGGGTACGTCAAAAATTGACAACTCTCTGGATGTGGTGACTGGTCGAAGGAATAACTCAGGAAATGCACAAGAATTTGATGTTTGGATGGAGCCTTCTCCGTCGACACCCAGAGCAATTACCGAAGATAGATTGGTTGGATGTACAGGGCTAGCTAAGGTGATTCTCCACATTTTTAAATGCATCAGATCAAAATATATAATGATCTTTATAGTTAAATATGGTAGGCTCTGCCCGTACTGAAAGGTATTTAAAGGCTTTACAGTATCTTATTTTCAAAATTTTGAGCTTGACCTTGAGGCCACGTGTTTTTCTCAGCAGTTCACAATATTACTTTTGCATAATATGCTCTTACCCATTTGAAAACAGTTCAACCTGTTGCACAAACTGCCCAAATCAAATAATTCCTTCACACCAAGTCCCAAAACATGGCATGCTTTTAGTGACCTGAACCACACTAATAAAAGATCATGAATATATTAGACCAAGTACCAAAGATCTGCCTTTATGGTGATAAAGCACCTTAAATGTCTACAGTCTTGGGTGGTGATAAAACACCTTAAATATCTACAGTCTTGGGAAAGAAAGATATCAATGTTGCGACTCGAAGTACAAAGGAGGAGGGAGTCTTACAAAAAATTCCAAGAGCTGAAAATTTAATAGCACCCAAACACCCTAACTTAATAACGTTATATACTTTTTAGGAAACTGAAAATAAATTATTACCAAACAACTTGTAAGTAGGATTTTCTGGGATGGGAATGTCAAACCTTATGAAAATGTTTTCCTTGCCATGGAGCGCACCATCAGCCATGTGTTAACAGTTTAAAGACCTTTCTTCCTTCTCAATTGTAGAACGTAAAGGGTAAAGCTGCTTCTGTTTTTCTTGTTGGCAATGAAACGTTTTTTCAGCTCTTCTATGACGGGAAATTTGACTTTTAAGCATGATATGTTATCTCACCTTTTCAAATTTATGGAACAGAAATTACACTTGAAGAAATGAAAAATTGTTCATTTAGTAGTACAGAACCTTACTGAAGGCAATGGATGAGTGTCTGGACTTGTTCATATGATCCCAAAGACTTGGACATGTTGTGTTATTCTAAGCATACAAATTTAAAAGGCGATGCAGTAAGACATGTCTATGGTGGATAAAAGAATCAAACATCATAATTATAATACAAAATTCTTGAACAGGATATCCATTTAATTTTGGGACCCAAAACTCAGGCCTATTTTTCAAGTTATGACAGCAAGCCCTATTATACTATACTTATAGTGCTTCTAGCCATGCCTATTCAGATATACCTACTTTGGTCCCTTGTGGACATTAATATAGTTTCGATTTCAATCTCAATCTACACTTCTCTTATATATCTTTTGCTTAAATGTGCCCCATGGTCACCAAGGCGCATGTGCTTACAAATAATTTGATCTTGTAATTGTATCTATTCTAATATTTTCAAGTTAGGTCCATGGTGAGAGATGCCTGTTTTCTTATGTACTTCCTAACATATTATGTACTTATTTTTACAATCGGTAATTTGGGGAAACTGCTAGTTATAGTTTGTGAACAATTGTCATTCATCCCTTCATTTTGTCTGTACTCGATCTCAGTTGATTCTTATAATTCTATTCTAGTATATTTATTATGTGACTGATATTTTGTATGTGGCAGTTTTTTGTTTTTCTTCTTCATCACTACCTGTATTATACGATGCCTCTACCCTCAAAGGTCATCCACATGAAGCCTGAACAACAAAACAATGCAGCAAGTGCTTGATGTTCATTTATAGCAACTCTCATGCATAAGGCCCGACTGCATATGATTGTTTTATACAAATATTATTTCTTTCAATTAAAATTCATTGCAGTTTGTTCCAATCAATTGCACATGATTCTATTTTACAGATTTGGCTCCTTGCTTTCTTGCTGAATATAATTGAGTTTGATGTTGGGAGATTTAGGCTTATGCACACTTTGGTTTCATATGAAGTGTTTTGAAATGTTACTTAAATTTAATTCCAATTCTTTTGTAGAGAGGATAGAAAAGACCAAATCATGTGTTCTCCTTTATTTTCAAGTTTACAATGAAATGGCTATCTTCTTATAGATATTGCTTATTGTGAATTCAATTGTCTGCTTTGAAATTTTATCTAAGGGCATTTCTTTATGCTTATGCAGTCATCTGGAGCGTCCGAACAACAATCAAAACAAAAGCCTGTGGTAGTTCAACAGTTGCTTGATTTACAAAAACTGACACCTAAGAGTTCTATCCAAATTCAGAACTCCAAGTTGCATTCGCAAGTTGATTTTAAGTCAATGGGACCCCCTCCATCAGAACCAACAGCAGAAAATGTTCATGCGCATAACCAACTTCAAGAGAGGCAGCAGAATGATCAGCTTCAAGAGCAGCAACAAAATTGCCACGAGCAGGATAATCCATCCGATTCATTGTTTTTGCCAGAAACGCAACAACTGAAGCCTGATGCTAATATTGAACATATTATGGAAGGGGACACTTATTGGCGTTGCAGTCCTGCAAACGACACTAACCAGGTGTGTTACAAGTCTAACAGATATTTGATATTTTCAATGATTTAATTATGAATTCTTAGGATATTTCAAGAATAATGAAAATTAGATTCAGAACCATTAGCCTGTAGATAATTTAACTTTAGTCCTCGTAAAATTGATTCAAACCAAGAACCTATATGATTCCTAAAGTGCTAGTATTAATGTTATGTATCCAGCTCGTTCTCCTGGAAGAAATATATTATAAAATAAATGGAATGGGTTTTTGGTAAAGCAGAAATTATATTGATATCCATTGGAGCTACAAAGCTTAATGTCAAAAGTTTGAAGGAAGAAGGGCCCTCAATTAAAATTGTAACAAGCTACAAATTTTATTTGTTTTCATCTCTTTTTTATATTTCTTTGTCTTCAATTATCCATGTAACATGCATTCTAAATATGCAATTGAAAAATGCTATACGATATATATCTATCTGGGATTAGACTCTTTATATGTTCTGGTGCTGTCTAATAAAGCTCTGTTTTATTGGAATCTGCAGCTGTGGGATCCCCACATGCAAGATCTCGGCCTTTGTGACGGTGGTGATAATTGTGATGGTTTTAATATGTCAGATGTTGATCTCACATTTGAAAACTATGAAGATATATTTGGCAGTTCACAAGATCAGTCTGATTCCCTGTTTGAGGACACAAGTGCAGCTTGCTCCAACATGGAGAGGGATGTTTCTCTTGTTGAGTCAAATGGTCACATTGAAAAGACTCCTGAGGTTTGTTTGCTAAGAATGTACCTCTGGCTAGCATTTTTTTTTCCTGCAATTACATCCGGTGTGTTCTCCCCTTGTCATTTACACACATAGGATATGCTTATTTTCTATGTTCATGTATATGGAGACCATTTTGTTTCCTTTGTTTTGCCAAATTTGTGTAGACTTTCTGGTAACATATTATTGTTCTTTTGGTAAATGAGTCAGTGAGCCTTCTTTCGTTACAGAGCAGGTTCTCCCTTTGGCTAGATGCCAATCTCCAAGGGTAATCTTGGCTTTAAGTTAAACCATTTGAGTAGCCAGCATGGACATGGAATAATGATCCCTTTAAAGAAGAGTTGCCAAATACTGTCCCTCCCCTATTTCAATACATGTATTGTGTATTGGATACTTGATATAGATATGATATTCCTAGATATGGAATGGATATTGTATCCAGATGTATCCATAAACTAGCCTATATTTGGGTTATATCCAATAGGTTTGGATGCAGCATCGCAATGTTTGGTGTCATATCCGGTTTAGGATTTATGAAAAAGATTCAAAATTTGCAAAAATTTAAAATATGAAAAGATTTGTTCTCTTTTTCACACATATCAGTAAAGACACAAACATAATATTAACCAAATAAATATTGTAAATTAAAATATATGAATGAAAAAATATATTTTTTGAAGGTTATTTTCTATACCCTTAGATATATAAATAATTGAATAGATGCATATTTCTATAGTCGTCATATGTAGCCAATATATGTATTGGGGGATCTTGAAAATTCACTGCATTTGTATTTGATACCATATCTATATCCGATATTGTATCGGTTTCCATGCAACTCTGCTTCAAAGAGATTAAACTAGAATCTAGCAATGTACATATACGATAACAAATAGAGGGTGTAAACTTGGCAACATGATTATCTAGCAAAGTCACAGCTTTAGGGCACCTAGAGGTGAGCACATACATATCCATGTGAAGGATCATAGGGAGATTCGACATTCTTAGATGGAAAGGTAGAATTTGCTAAGGCACTTTTGAAAGATCGATAATCTAAAATTGGTGGCAGTCTTTGTGGCTGCAAGCAGCTTGTGGGATGAGTAGAGCCATTGTCAGACTTGTGACATCCATGTGAGGAAGGGGCCAGAAATTTATGGGCACTCAATAAACCTGTGTTTGTGCAGTTTGCAATCCCCCTTCATAGATTTGGAAGTAGGGGAAGAAAGGAATTTTCAGGAGAGCGTAGAGTATTTGGAAGTGACATATTTCTTATTTTAAAAATTAAAAAATTTCTATTGTATTTATTTATGTATATATATAATAGTAATAATTATATATATATACATATATTTGTAACAATATTTATTAGATATATGTATATATACAGATTTAAATAGTTTTGTAACACTATTTCTCTTCTATATATTGAGAGAAGGGAAATACTGTCACCAAAATGCAGCCTTCTGAGGTTATAATATGAACAAAGACTGCTAAATATAGACATTTGATAAACAAAGACTACTAAGTATCGAGAGAGTAAAAAGGATTCAAAAGTGATGGATAGATATGTGAACCTCTCATAACAATGGTATAGAGGAAAAGCTGAAGGACCAAAGAACCATATATAGAGCAGTATTTGTTATATGTGTTGCTGTATTTCTGACATAATGGCTAATTATAGCTCCCTTTCGAGTATATTCTCAAATCTTTATGTCCTCTGGTAGTGCATATCAAGTGGCATTGTCATTTAACAAATAGTGGAATCTGAAGCCTCATGTGCAAACTGTGAAAGATTGATTCAAGCAGCATGTATAGGATACAGATTCAGAGTGTATGGTGCAAAGATATATAATGGATATTGCTCATAGTTCATATGTTCTAAACAAGTTTGTGCCTGGACAAAACCCTCTCATAGACATTTATAAGAAGAAAACTTACAGAGCTAAAAACATTTATGAGAAAATTGACAGTGCTTGATTGCAATAAAAAATGATTTTTTATTTTATTTTATTATACTAAAAAACTCTGCAGTGACTCCTGATGTTTCATAGAACTTAGAAGCATAATCGTGGCATGATTTCTTCAACGAAGGCTTTTTTGTCTCTTCCTTCCCATGATGAGGGGTGGTCTTAGACATCTGCCGCCCTGTGAACTCATAAAAGCTTCCCCCTTATTTGTTGGCCAGCGATTCCCTCCATAGCTTGAATGCACAGTTGGGCAGCGATTTAGTTAGGGTTTTTTCTCTAGCATGCATTCCTGAATTCTTTTTAAATGCATTTACGAAATCATTAAGGATTTGTGGGTGGCTGACAAGATTATTTGTTGGAGCATGTGATTATATGCAAGTTCACGAAACTATTGCCTAAATTATCTGAGTTAAATGAATGTATCTCAGAGAAATTGAAGTGGTATCTAGGAGATGAAATCTACATTTATCCCTGTGCTCGTGGTTTCTTAAGTCTCGAGTTCTCTCTGTTAAGGAACAAAGAGCTTGTTTTAAAACTTGGTTTGTGGGATTGGATGGATTATTTTCTGTGCATAAAACCTTGGTCCCCTACTTTTGATCCTCAAATGGAGTCCTTTTCTTCTGTTTTTATTTGGGTAAAAACTATCTACCTTACACCTGCAATACTGGGAAGATTCAGTGCTAATGGCAACTGGCAACGATCTTGGGAAGTTTTATTGTATTTCTAGTGAGACTACTAGCAGATCCTGCACTACTTTTTCTTGTCTCTGTATAGAGATGGACATCTAGATGAAAATATCTCTTAGAATTGGAGATAGAAGCTGGAGATAAATGGTGGCTTATGAAAAGTTGCATTTAGATGTAGATGGTGCTTTTCTCTGGGGAATCCTGTCTCGCAGTGTAGTAAAATGGATTATGTGTAGGCTGTTTCTGATCAAGGAAGGACTCAAAGACTACTTTGAACCCCACTTGGTGGGATGGAGCATCTCTTCACCATCATTTTTGATTGTCCCAAATGAGCAGGCTGAGGATGATTCTCAAGAGGTTAATTGGGTGGGGTCTCTCAGCTAATGTGATAGCTGTCGTAGAAACTAATTCTTCCAAAGAGTCAAATATTGATTTGGCTTTTTCATGGTTATATTCCAAAGATTCAAATGGTAAATTAATGGTTTGTTCTGAACTTCTGAGCAATCTAAGGTGTTGGATCTAGACCTGGCATTAAAAGCTATGAAAAGTTAAAATCATAATGATGGTTTGAAGAGTTTTGACGGGTTTTGTCGATTTGGATAATTGGTTTATGTCTCCCCCTGAGACACTTTGGATTTAAGTTAAATCTTGGAAGAAGAACTAAGTTAGACAGATGACTCCCCAGCAGATGACAATCAGATCCTCTAAAGACAACAAAAAGATTCTCTTGTATGTTAATGAACAAGGGAAAGCTTAGATATCTTGCTTTCCTCTATTCGTCAAAATTTCAAGTAGGGGTTTTTGTTTGGCCTTTTGAAAAAGTTATTATTTTGGGGGTTCTGATCTTCTTACAGCCTTGTTAGTTAGATTTTCCTCATTCATGGGTCTCAATACACACTTTGAAATATATTGGTTGTTTGTTTTGGAAGTTTAATCCAAAGGGAGATGGCCCCAAGTCCCTCATTTATGGACTAAAAAGAAAACAAGTTTATTTGGTCCTAAAAATCTATTTTCTAAAAAGAAAAGTATTTTTATTTGGGGTATGCCCTCGGAACTGTGGATTTGTCTTGGGTATGAACCCCTAGGCCATTCTCAGTATGCCTAGGGTTCAAAATGGCCTAGGGTTCAACATCAAAAGCTTTAACCTTTGAATTCAACTATTTCAAGTTCAACACATGGTTGTCAGTCTGTCCATATATGATCTTCAACAGTTTTAGTGCGCACCGTTGCAAATTTTTGAATGCTTGCGACTTTGGTGTGAAAATTTGCAGTAAAAAATGTTTTGTTGGTCCACTGATATAATATTTATTAGCCATTTTTCCACTCATAATCTTTGAAATGCAACTATTTATATTTGCTTTGTCTTCATTGTCAACTTTCATCATGGTACTGATGTTTTTGATAAATGTTCTGCCTTGATTATTTTCTTTCATGATGTTGAGGATGTGGTTACATGTTTTTGTGTTGTAAGTGTAGTGTATCAATGGCGAAGGTGTTGATATATATATTTCAATGTCTGAATTGTCGACCTTGTTGACTGGAAAGTTATCAATAGGATCAATTCCTATGCTTATGATCTCTTTGTCCTCTCCTTGAACTGCTGCCTCAAGTTTTCTAGTTTGTCTTGTCACTTATCATCATGTGTTCATAATTGGTCTCTAACTCTTTTGGTTTCTTCTTGTCCATTTTTTACAGGTTCTCATTTTTTGCTTGTAGTTCTGCTAATCCTATCTCCCTTCTTTGCTAATTCTTGTCTGAATTGCTTAGTGGCTTTATCATGTTTTCTGTTGTAGAGATTTTTTCCCCCATCTCTCATTACTAAGAGCTGTTGGAACTATTCTATGTTTTGATTTATTTCATGACCCCAATGTGCTATATGGCTGATTTTTGCATTCATCTGAATAGCCTCTCCTGGAAGGGAGCTATTATATTTTATCAATATTGCAATCTGATTGAGGAGGTTTTGATCAGGCTCAATAATTTTGCTGCTTTGTCATTCTTCATCTCCAATTGTATTCTCAATAATTCTGTGTATCCTTTGTGGTGGTGGCTTTCTCATGCTCTTGTAAATTGTTATTTTGTTTCTAGGGAAGCTTCCTTTCCTTTCGTGACTCGATTATTGTCTTTTTATCTAGAAGGGATTTCAATTGTAATATTTTCTCTTTTTTAGTTCCTCTCTTCCATTGTCATTGTCATCATCAACTTTTGTGCCATGTGTCCAAGCTTTCTAAAATTATTCTCATTTTGTAATTTCATTGTCTTATTCGCTTACCAATTATGTAAGCTACTTCATTGAACAAATGGTCCAAAAAAATATGCTGTGTTTTCTAGTCCCGAAAAATCTAATCTTTACTTGTCTCTCTATATCATGTTAGTGAAAGGTTGAACAAAAATCTTAAAAAAATAATTATAAATTAACCGTCTGTTTGATTATGAAGAACAAACTCAAAAACATCACAGAAGATGGGATGTGTAATCATGGTGTTGGAAGTACTATGCAACAACTTTGATTATTTGAAATCTCTATTGAAATCTTTTAACCGCATTCAGTGGGGTGAACGGTAAATGAGATTGAGTTGATTTGATCTCTGCTCTGGAAAAGCTATTCTTATTTACATTTTAGATGTACAAAATTTTAGATGTTTTGATATAATAATTCTGGTCAATCTCAAGCTTGCCCATTAGCATTTCTGCATCATGGCAATACCATTGATGGTGATACCTAACACACCAGCTGAAGCCTCAAAATATCTTTATTCATGTTAGTAATATTGGGGAATTCATTAAGTTTCACATACACAGATCCTTACCTTCTATTACAATATCAAGAAATTCATAGATGGTTATGCTGCATGCGTTTATAACCTTACACTGATGTGATGTTAGAAGATTTGGTACAGAAGTTGTAATTTTTTACTTTTTTGAGCTCATTTGTGAATATAGCTTGTTTTATACTTTGGAAAAGCCTACATTTACTTGAAAGTTCAATTTGCATTAGTGCAAAATTGATCAAAAGTACATAGGCACGAGTCCAAAAAGTCATGTAAACTATCAGTCAAGCTAGTGCCTAAACTGGGATAAGAAATCCCTAGTCGCGAGTCAACGATTCTGAATTTCAATAATTAAGTTAATGCCCTTCCTCAGCAGGTTTCTACAGCACAAGGGGGTTACTTAATTCCATCTCACATTTCTGGAGCAGCAGCAGGTATTCATTCTGCATCTGGTATAACAGTTCAGGGTGTGCCTGTTCCAAGTGCAGTTGGCAACATCACTATGAACTTTTCTGCACGGCCACGACATGCTAGTTTGTCACTTTCTCTGTCATGTCATAGTGGAGAGAGCAGTGCTGCTGATTATCAGGAGTGCGGTGTATCGCCAAGGTTTCCGAAGGGTGAGCCTCCTCCATGGTATCCTACCAGCCCTGAGACTGCATTTTCTCAAGCTAGGGACAATGCCATGATGCGTTACAAGGAGAAGAAAAAGGCACGCAAGTAAGTTTGCAACCCCTTTACCTTTGTGGAGCTTCACTTTGCTATCATAATTTACTGATTCAGTAAAGATGTTTCAAATTTAGTCGAGTGTGATTTTCTAGCCCGTTGATCTACTTTAGCGTCAGTATTGTTTCTTTATTTCTTCTATATATTTCTGGACATCAATATAATTTTTATAGTTAATTCTTCTTAGTATAACTTCTACCTTGCCATTCGTTGAAAACCAGGTTTGAAAAGCAGATACGCTATGTTTCTCGCAAAGCTAGGGCAGATGTAAGAAAGCGTGTAAAAGGTCGTTTTGTTAAGGCTGGAGAAGCATATGATTATGATCCATTATCAGCGGCAAGGAGTTATTGACACCGTTTCTTAGCTCCAGAGAAGATCATAGTTCAGTCTATTGATCTTCTCCTACATATGCCAGTTTTTGCAAAAAAATTCTCAGCTGCAAAAGTATACCTGATGGATATATGATGTTAAGGTATCCCCATGCTGCAATAGAGTTGAAAAACTTTATGTAAATACCTTCATGTATATTTATATATATAAGTAGCACGCTGCTTTTGCATGGCCAAGATCAGCTTAGGACCAGTTGGTGAATCTCAAAATGTTACTTTATTTTATTGACTGCTGACTCTCCATTCATTCTATGATCATTGTGGCCCCATCAATGGTTCTTGACTGCTGACTCCATTTATTCTATGATCATTGTGGCCCCATCAATGGTTCTGTGATTGGTGCTCACCAGGTTTTCTTCATGACAGAACTTAAAGCTTCCACAGTATATTTGGCAAGATATTCTCTTAAACATGCAGGGGCAGATTGAAGATCCATACCTTGAATTCTTTTGGCATGATGCTGTCTGTATATGATTATCAGTGCAGACTGTCTGGGATTTTATGTGGTTCAAAAACATTCTTGGCAACTGGCTGTTGCAAGATCCAAGCTTTGAACAGGTTCCTAATAATAGCAGGTCGTATATAAATCCCGAGTGTCATAAAAAACAAAAAGTTGATACAAAAGAAATAATTAGAAGGCAAAAGTTGTTTTGCACAAGTGAAGTTCAGACTGATATTATATGATGGTTAGTTTTAAAGATAAATTGCTGAGAGCTAAGTACGACGTCATGTTAGTCACTGGGCTTATTACTGAAATTTTGATGGCTTTCAACCATGCATACGGAATGAAGTTTGCAGAGTGCAGTTTGCAATGTTCAGTTGTGATAAATTGATAGCCAATTCAACAGGCAGATATTTTTATCGACTGGCTAACATTGTAAGTTATAGACAGTGTATGCATCAACGAATCTAAAAAGCTACAAAAATTTTCAGCACTGGGTGGCAGTAAAAGCTTTCTTCGGTAACTTTTGTATGTCTGTTCTGTTCGAGGTTCTTTTGTGAAGGTCTTATGTGGCATCAAGTATAATGAGATTCCAGATCCAGAATTCGGCACAAATTAATTAATCACTATGAATTTGCTGTTCATATTGTGAGTCTTCAAATTAATATTGCAATTATCTTACTGACAGGGTACGGGTACACAGGACTTCTGGAGCAGGGCTTTCCAACTTTTTTAAGTGTGCAACCCTCTTGATGGGCCAGACCCATTAATCAATTATTTGTTATTCTATTATGCCTTTATGCTCTCACACATTTTATGTATGTGCATCAATCGAAGAGGTGCTGCTCCCTGATTTACACTCCAATAAAAGAGCTGTGAATGAGCTTTCTGTATCTGGTGGAAACGTACAGCCCTATTGCATAGAAACCAGTAAACGGTACAACTATATATATA
Source organism: Sequoia sempervirens (assembly GCA_007258455.2). NCBI lineage: Eukaryota > Viridiplantae > Streptophyta > Pinopsida > Cupressales > Cupressaceae > Sequoia > Sequoia sempervirens. The sequence continues at coordinate 244,030,657 of VDFB02000002.1, forward strand.
GAAAAACTTTTTTACATTCTGTAAGTGATTAAGATCAATTCCACTGGTAAATTCTTTTAACATTGTACTGTACAACTATCTACATAGAAAAATATTTTTACGTTCTGTAAGTTTTAGGTCCAGAATCTCCAGATCCATTCGAAAGGTGGTGAAAATTCCATTCCTGCACTTCTACCACATATCAATTAGATAAAAAGGTATGCTGGATAATTCTAAGTTGTATAGAATAGGGTCATGATCAACTTATTGTCTATTCAGCATTCTGGATGCACATTTGACCGTTGATTCTGATTCTCAATTAATTAATAAATATGGTCAAATGTGCATCTTGGCTGCTGGATAGACGTTGCCCATGATTTATTTATATACAAATGCAGCCAGGATGATTTTGTGTGTCTCACTGTCAACCATTGTTTGGCTGTTGGAGAATGTATTAATTGATTTAGTTGAAAAATTCAATAGGGGTTGAATATTAGACATAATTTATTATCTGGTCAATGGTTAAATGGAACATTGTGTTTAAAAACGAAAATATGGGCATGTTTTAATTTTATTTATTATTTAACAACGAAAAAGATGAATGTGTTTTTAGTTGCATTTACTTTTTAACATTGAAAATGATAAGGTGTGTTTTAATTTTATTTGCTATTTAAAAGTGTTTTTATTGCATTTATTTGGGATTGGAAAAAATGTGTAGGGGAGAAGACACATAGTTGTAGAAGTTTCAAAAACATGCAGTGATATTAAATGAGTCTGAATTTTTGTACAAGTTTACTGCTTAAATTCTTTAGATCCACATCATTAAATTTGATGTCACAAACATTCCTTGTAATATGGATCTAAAATAAGATTTTTTTGACTTCTTACTTATGATAGACAATTGTTTGAAATTAGTTGCAACAATAATTGAACATTTCGTATCCAAATATTGTATATAAACATACACATCTTTTTGTCACAATTTGAAATACCTATTTCACCTAATTATAAAAATACACATATAATAAATTAAACATATTAACACAATAAATCAAATATGTTTCATCTAGTGATAATATATAATATATATTTCATTGGACAAGATTTAACTCTAAACTTAACATCCATATATCCAAGTTAAGTTGTTTATACACTAAAACATTTTGGCCTCACACCAAATGTAGCATTGAATGTAAAGATGCTCCTCAAATTATTTGTTGTCTTCCCTTTGAAATAACCCAATTGTTGTCTTCCCTCTAGAATAGGTGCCATGAAACAACTACAAGTATTTACAAAGGTGTCCATGATCTCCTTGAATTTTTTGTTTGTTTGTTCATTTCACTCCAATTATGGCATGTAGTTCTTGTTTTCTTAACAAAGAGGATTGACATAGTTGAATGTTGTTTTGTTGGAATTCTTTAAGTAGGGTGTTGGTTTTGTTGTCATCCCCAATGAGGTAAGTTAGGGTGTATTATAAATTATAAAATGTGTCTTTCAATGCCATTAATCCCAAAGGGTTATTGTTAGACTAAGTTGAAGGGTTGTTTTAGTGTTTACAATTTCATAAAATAAAAAATGTGCTTAAACTTCGATGCCTATTGATAGAGATCATTTTGCTAGCTGTTGATAAAGTTGAACGTTGCTTTGTAGGGATTCTTCGAGTAGGGTGATGGTTTTGTTGTTACTCTTTGTGGAGAATGGTAAGTTAAGGTATATTATAAATAATAAAATGTGTGTTTCAACACCATTAACCCTAAAGGGTTATTGTTATAGTGAGCCAAAGGTTTTTTTGATTTACTTTGTATTCGACTTTGTACAATAACCAAGGTGTATGCTATCAAATGAAAAAAATGCTTGAATTTGTAAGTTATAGACAACTAAATAACATTTGATGTAGAGTTCTTTGGTGTGTTTGCAATTGCTTTTTGGATATACTCTTCAAATCTTCATTTGAAGCCTTTTTTAGTATTCTCTTATTATTTTTTATTAAATACATTCAAATTAAAAAAAATAAAATATCCCAATCCTAACCCCAAATAAAAAAATGTTTAATTTGCAATTGATTTGTATTTTTTTGTTTCTAAGTAAAAATGAGCAAAAAAAGAATATGTATAAAATCGAAATCACTTTCAAAAAGCCCTAAGAAACACAACACATATGGTAGGTTGTGAAATATCAAGATTAATCATGAGATTTTTAAATGTAGTACGACTATGATTTAGATACATAATTAAATCCAAAAATATGTAACATTTTATCACAAAAAACTTAAAAATATTTATACTCCTAAAATAAGTCATTTTTTTGCATTTTTACCCTCTCAAGAACACTATCATCAATTGTGTCTAAAAGCATAAGGTTCTAGCTAGAAATGATATATAGGATTTAGAAACTCTTAACATGCCAAGTCTTCAATTAAAATCATAGTTTGTATTGGAAATATAAAAGCAATAATAACAATTATTCATTTATAATGTTGACATTTCATTTAAAAGGAAATTATACAATTAGACATTGTTGACAATTAAATGCTCAAAACAGAAAACCAACCACCTAATGGATATATAAGAAAAAAAGTACATTGATGAGAATAAACAATGCATCTTATTCTATTTAAAAAAAAAACAAATTAGATAGAAAACATCCCAAAACTCAAACAAAAATCATATAATAGTTGAACAATGAAAATAACAAATTTAAAAACAGTGCATCTAAATCAGGTGTCAAGTTTGAATCAAATCCTCTTATATTATTGGATCTTGTAAGGATTCAATCAAATCCTCTTATATTATTGGATCTTGTAAGGATTCATTCTTGATTAGATCTTATGGTGACAATTGGTTTTTGCAATCTCCTTCTTTGAATGATCAAAGATATAACAATGCTCTGTTTGATAATGAAATCAAAATAATCACTCTCAAAACAACTTGAGAATGAGTATACCTAGAATTTATTCGCAAATACCATGAGTTCACTTATACAATAAGATATCACTTCAAGAGAAAACAAGGAATTTTTTAATGCAAGACTTTACTACATACCTTCCATTTGAGTTGGTAAAAATCCCTCATGTTGACCTTTAATACGTTGTTAGAGTTTTCACCTTGAGTTGCTTAGTTAGTGTTCTCATAGTGATAGCACAACAATTATAGTAGTGTATCTAGACTTGTGTGCACCTGAAGGAATGACATGGAGAGGGCATATTAATATAGGAGAATAAGTCTTCTTTGAGATTAGCACCAGTTAACTAATTGAGATTTGAGTGATTTTTGGATGTAATTTAGTCTCAACAAAGTTATTAGTTTTTTAGACAATATTGACTAATTATTTAGACTCTATAAGTTGTATGCTAAATTTGGAGCTTTATTTGACACCTATCTAATTTCTCTTAGTTGGATTTTAGTGTATATGTCTATTAAAAGGGTGCGTATTCTAATTTTAATTATGATGAACATAGTCTTCTTTTAATTTTTTTTTTACTCCAATGAAGTGTATTTCTTTTCATATTTAATGAGAAGACAATTGTAATTTTGAGAATCCAATACTTATATTCATTGTTTATCTAATTTTAATTATGATGAACATAGTCTTTTAATTTTTTTTTTTTTTTTAACTCCAATGAAGTGTTTCTTTCCATATTTAATGAGAAGACAATTGTAATTTTGAGAATCCAATACTTGTATTCATTGTTTACATTTTCAATAGTATGTGCTTATAGATTAACATAATATTGTTTTGAGTGATTTTTTTTGTGTTTTAAGCTACCTAGTTTTAGGACTATTTTTTTGAGTGTAGAATTTGTTTTACCACGGTTTAAAAATTAATAGATGCCTTGAAAAAAGTCACACATTTATATGATGTTAGTAGGGATTTTGACAAGAATCAACTTAAACCTCAAGTTCAAAGATCAAAGCCTTTGAATGAAAACTAAAATGACACATCATGTAGTCACATAATGCAATCATACTTTGGTTGTTAAAAGAACAAGTTCCTCTACTGAAAATAATATGTCCTTGACTTTTTAGTTTACATTTGATTAAAATGTATGATTTTTGTTACAACTCATGGCATCATAAAATGAAAATTTCCAAACAATTCCTAATTACAGATTTTATATTTTTCTTTCAGGTGTCAAAGGATGTGACCTTTAGGGCGTATAAAGGTAAGGTCTTTTACAAACATATTAGGACAATAATACATTTTAAGTTCCAAGTGTTTTGTATGTTGATTTACATTTGGTTATACGTGAATTTCTATACATTAGTAAATTAAATTGCTAGTGTTATTTTACTATTGTTAAACTATAATGATTACCAGATTAAATTGTTAGTGTTCTTCTATGACTATCAAACTAGAAAAAATATTTCTATACACTACTAGACATCTCTAATTTCAAGTGTTTGGCAAGCTAATTTACATTAGGTTAACAATGAATTTCTATATATTACTATATTAAATGTTAGTGCTTTTAGATTAAATGTTAGTTATTCTACTCCTGTACAATAGTAGGTATAATTATTTATATATATTTTTAGATTGAATTGTAAGTTTTATTTTGTTAGTGTTGAACTAGACTAATTTCCTAATGTTAAATTAGAGTAAATTATTACTGTTAAATTATAATAAACTATTAGTAGATTAAATTGTTAGTGTTATTCTTTATTATTAAAAAACAATAATTATTTATATGCATTACTAGACATTTCTAGTTTCAACAAATTTGTATGCTATTTTACTTTAGGTTGTAGATGAATTTCCATACATTGCTAGATTAAATTATTAGTTTTTACTACACCTATCAAACTAGAATAATTATTTCCACATATTATTAGACATTTTTGATTTCAAGTGTTTGGAATGTTGATTTACATTAGGTTGTAGATGAATTTCTATACATTACAAGATTAAACTGTTAGTATTTTTAGATTAAACTATTAGTTATTCTATCACTATTAAACTAGAATAATTATTTCTATAGATTACAAGATTGAACTATTAGTCTTATTCTACTAGTGTTGAACTATAATAAACTATCAATGTTATATTAGGCTAAATTGCTACTCTTAAACTAGGATAAACTATTACTATTATTCTAATGGTGAAAACTATTATTATCATCCTATCATGAGAGGAGACAACAAATGACAAGACAATAGGGTTACAATAATAGTCATCATTGTATTTCTTGTATCAATGTTAATATCAATTTTATATATTGAAGAAGCTAGAAGTCTACATCCACAAAAATATGAGATCATTTGTTATTATTGATTACATAATGTTCCTTGACAAAATTGTAAAATTGTCACCTTCTATCAAAAATTTCCTGTAATGAACAATTGTTCATTAATTTATAATTCTATCAATTTTCCTCAATTTTTTTAAAGATGATAAGAATAATGTCACGTTCAAAACCAAATATTTAGTAACAACTATAAACATTAACAAGTATGTCAATAAGAAACATTTTCCTTTCAAATAAACTCATCACATGTTTATATTGAAATACAAACCAATTTTCATAAACATAAAAATCTCTATCAACAAGTACACACCTTTAAACATATAATTTCTACATCTTCTCAAATACATGGTAATACAAAGATTTTGCATAATAAAGTCTTTGGTGATCTTCAATTGTAAGAGGGAGAACATCATTAGAGTGCTTTTTCTCCAACTATAGACTAACGGTCCCTTGTATGCCTTCCAATTGGAAGTGGCCCTACCCTTCATGAGGGTAGCAAAAAAAGTTGGAAAACCATATCATGCCATTTGAGAACTAGTGTGGTGTACTAACTCTATCACATACAACCCTTGATACCCTCTAGCTAAGTATGACAACTTTGACTAAAATGCAACTTATGAAACACTATGAATTGACAATACAAGCAACAAATTGAATTACTTTGGCCAAATTTTTGTGATATAAATTCACAATCCTATATGGATATGCACATCATTGTTCCAACACCTCTTTCTCAAAGTTGTCATCAAAAGACTACATTAGAGCCACATTGATACATTGCTAAAACACATAAAACATGCAGACATAAACAAATTCCAATAACCAAGGAATATTCGAATCTTAACTTGATTGAATAATTTTCATACACCAGGATATGTAGTCTCTCAAGTTTTATTTTCAATTTATTGAATAATAGTACATTGCCCATTTTAAATATCAAGATCATGTTTTATTGGACACACACACACATTGCTGAATATATCGATGTATACATATACATAAGTCCTCAATTTAATTGTTGACAACATACTCTTATATCATCCAAACCATACACTATTTTGAATATAATTTCACCAATGAATTAATTATACACATAATTACACAGTTTCATTTATAAAAATTCATTGATACACTAGTACAATAATCATAAACAAAATTGAAAATATGCATCTCATAAGAAAGTATTTACAATTGCTTATGCTTTATTATAGAGTAGACACCACCGAAACTTATCATGTTACAGACTACTAACCAAATTGTTTATGCTTGCAGGTAATGAACCTTGATTTGAATTTTGCTAATTATGGTTTAATTCATGCATTAAAAGGTAACTCTAATTAACTTGTAGCATATGAATCATATTCTACAGGTTAATCATGATACATCTCCCAAATATGGGTGTTCATGACTGATTTATGAAAATATACCCTTTGCCATTTATAAAATCAATCGACTAAGATGTTACAATAGAAACCATACTTTTAGTCATGGTAGAGCAATCATCCTAAATGATAGTTCAAAACAAAGTATTTATATCCAATAAAATTTTATGCTATAAGGTCAAATTTTAATCAACCTATGCACATGTTTACTTTTAACATGAAAATAGTCTCATCTAGTGAACTGGTTCATCTCAAAAATTAGTGGCACCAACATACAATATTCTTTTATATGGAAAAATAAGCTAAATATGAACAATACAAATAATGTTTAACCATATTGGCCATTAAATTCTTTATGAACAATAAGAATAATATATAACTATTTGGATGAATAAGATCTACATGAACAAGACAATGAGTCTCTATGTGGATGAATAAGTTTCGCATGAACAACAATACACAAGACATCTGTTTGGTTAAAGGAGTTCTTAAAAGAAAAGAAAATATTATTTATATCTTTATGGCAAGTGGGTTCGGCCTAGACTTTTGGCTTCTTCAAAATATTAGCCAAGTTTTTTTATGGCAACTTTATGGTCTCATTATTATGATTCAAACAATAGAATTGATTGGATTTGTGGATTTAGATACATCATATAGTTGTAATGTGACTATTGATTACTCATTCATTGCTAGACAGTTGATTAAACTGGTATTTGGCTCTTTTATGGTCTACTAATCATACTATACATATATGTCTATGTTTATATGTGTATGTATACATATAAACATATACATACATTAATTTCCTTATCATAAAACATACATACTACAAAATTCATATGGGAGTGAGCACTAGTATGCATAAGGACATGCGCTATAAAAATAATAATAAACGAGCTACAAAAATGTATGAAAAGAGCTATAGTCAACCTAGGACATAGGCTTTAGCAATAGAGTAATAAATTCAAGTATTCATAAAAAAGATTTAAATTCTTGAAAGAAACTTTTCTCTTTATCCTACGATACTTTTTATCCTTTTTTTAAAAAGTAGAGAATTCCTTCACAGTAATTTCCAATGAAATTCTTAACTAGAAAAACATAAGAAGAAATATACATCTGACGTGGTGAAAATGACTTAGCTTAAATTTTCTTTTCCTCTTCTCCTTCCTCTTTTCCAAACCCCCATCGCTCCCAACAAGAATTTGTGCCGTTTTTCCTTCAAATTTTTTCTTAATGACCCTCTTACATTCTATTTCCCTCTTTCTCTCTTATTGTGCAATAATGATGAATGCCATAACTATGCCTCTCTCTACGCTCTACTAGAGTAAATTCCCACTCTCGTCTCAGTTGTTTTCCTTTTCTCATTGCTAGGTGATTAACCATAAGAGTGGTGACAATTTAAGAGGAGTTTCCATTAATTTTTAGGAAAGCCACCATTAATTCCCTCATGCAAGCATTGAGTATTAATAATTTATGCATTTTAATTTTATTCTTTTATGTTTTGATTTAAAATTTTCCTAATCAATTACAACTTAAAATTCAATTCCCTTAATATAGAAAACAATCACCTAACTAGAGGATAGATTTTCTATTCTTCCACACTACCTAGTTAATGACCAAAGAGTAAGGCAATTGTGAAAAAATCAATATAGAGAACACAATCAATCAAAAATTCCACTTACTCTGTAACTAGAACACAAGACAACTTTTTACCATTAAACTACTAATGCCAACATAGTACCTACATATGATTGACATAGACATACACTCTTTCATCTGGCCGAAACTTCTAAGTACATATGAAACCTCACATGTGTGTGAAAAATAGATTTTTCTCGAAGACATGATATGGTTGTTGGCCACCTCAATTTGCAACCCTCTCCCTAATGATACTCTCCTTCCTCAACTAGGAGGGGAAAATTATACTATTTTGCATTCACCTCATTATCATAGAGTAGTTAGTTTGTTAGTCACATTTACATTAGTTTTACCATAAACAAACTAATGATCAAATAATCACAAATTAATGATAGAGAAAAATCATTTCAAAATTTTCACGTCATTGAAACTAGCATCTATATTTAATATGCAATTAGACATGTATATACATTGAAAGAATCAAAACATAGAAAATATATTCCTTTCTAGGAATCCACATTTAATTCACATAACCCAATTATCCAAAAATAAGTATTGTAAATGCAACATTATTTAACTGTTTAAAAACGAGGCGTGACATCTCCTCCCCGTTAGAAAAAGGTCATCATCCTTGATCACTTAAATCCAATATCAAACATAACCAAAACAAATTAATCTTTTTAGTTCTACCTAATTAAAAAAATATGGATAAGCTTGGTGGACCTTTGAATATTGGTCCCATTGGACCTTGCACTGAGTGACTTCTTTGTTATGCAAGTGCAACTTGCAAACCTCGACCACTTTGAGAGGATTGATTGTAACTAACCTTTGGTCTAAAACCTGAAGATCATTCCAATCAAGCACATGACTATAATCAAACACATTTCTTCAAATAATAGACATGAAAAATACTATGCAAGCGAGCAAGATAAAATGGTAAGATGAGTTTATAAGCAATTGGAGATCACTTCTAGGACCTCAAATGTGCCCACAAATCTAGTGCAAGTTTGACTGATCTCCCAAACTTTATTGAAATTTTATGGGGTTTGACTCTTAAAAGAACTTTGTTCCCCACTGAAAAGTGTCATAGAGTTTGTTTATCTTTCACATAGCATATCTTCTTGTAATTTTCTTACGCTAACCTCTTCTCGATTAGTTTCATTTTCTCCTCTATTTCCATTAACATTTTTGGCCCAAGACTAATCCCATCTTCTAGTTTATCCCAACTTATAAGAGTTTGGCACTTCCTACTATATAATGCTTCGAATGGTGCCATCTTTAGAATAGAGTGATAGGAATTATTGTATGCAAGTTCAACAAAAGGAAGATATTATTTCCATTTGTATTGTTGGTCCATACAATACATTCTTACAAGATCTTCTAACACCTAATTCACTCTTTTGGTTTGACATTTGTTTCTAGGGGGCAAGCTAAAATTATGTTCAACCGAGTTCATAGCATTCAAAATAGGGTTTTCCAAAAGTTCAAAGTCATCCATGCATCCCTATCTGAGATAATTTTCTTAGGAATTCCATGAAGTCTAAATTTTTTCTTGCACAAACCTTTTTGATAAAATAGGAGCTCCATTTGTTAAATTTCTTGATATAAAATTTACACCATTTGTGATTTTATGAACCACCACAAGAATCATATCATGATAGTTTCTAGACATAGGTAAACCTTGGATGAAGTCCATACTAGTTAATTTCCATTAATATTCTAGTATATCATGGGGATACAACAATCCCGTAGGGTGCACATGCTCATCTTTAACCCTTTGGCGTTCCAAACATCAAGCCACAAAATTGGCTATATGTCTGTTAACAACTTGGTCATTCTAGGGTGTCTTGAATAGTGTGCACAATGTACTTCCCTTATACCAAATTTGTAACAACCCTCTTCTTAATACACAAGTAATCTCAAGAATTTACTAGAAGGTAAATAAACTTAGTAAACGTGAGAGAATTTTTTTTTTTAATCATTTGCATAAGCGTGCAAGAATAAAGTATAACTTTTCCAGATAAAATTCAAACTTGAATTCACATGTAGTCATAACTAGAATCAAGATAATTCCTTACAATATTCATTTATATCACATAAGATACACTTAGCATAAAGAATAGTTTTACCTCATAGGTTTTGACTGTAGTAAGCCAGAACATGGAGTTCATTGCATCTGGAATGTTGATCTCTATCTTCACAAGCCTCAAAGAGTCTACTGCTACAGAGGGAGAGCATCATCTGAGTGCTTTTCCTCCAACCACGGACTCAAGTGGTCCCCCGCGCACTTCCTAACTAGAAGTGACCCGACCCTTCTCAAAGAGTATAGATATAAGGAACTGTCAAGTTTCTCCATCTAAGTCCTAGGGATGTGTCCTACAAAACTCAATCGACCATGCAACTCTAGATCCCTTCTAGCTAAGTATGATCATTCAAATTGGTCATGCCATCTAGACACACACCTTTGACTCGTCTAGGAATTGTCTCATCCTATAGTTTACTTACTTTATTTGGTACTCTAGACACAAACTAGTCTGTATAGAAAATCCATTCTAGCCAATCTGACTTAGATCTAATCCTTAATCTATGATATTCATTCAATGTAAAAATTTAGGTATTTCAAACCTTTTAAAAGTCCCTTATTGCATCCTTGCAATATCTAGGGTTTATGACTTCCTGACATTTTACTCTCAAGATTCAATACCCAACATCTTGATGCGTTAAATCGAGTTTCAACATTATCGTAGAATCTCTTAAGGTATTATAAAGACTTCTTGTCTTGATCTATGGTTTTCTTCAACCTTTCACTGCCAATCAATATATAAGTTCAATGTCATATCCGACATAAGAGTTATAGATGTTCTATATCCTCCTTGTTTCAATATTAGGGTTTAGCTTCTCTAACCCAATGCATGGAAATATCAACATCCTTGATTCTCCAAAGGTAATAAGATAAATATAACTAATCATAAGAACAAAATGCCTCTAGTCTTTCCTAGACCACTTGACATTGTTTGAATTTCACATTTTACATACATGAATAAACATAGAATTCGAAGTATTTCCTCACCAATATAATATCTAAAAGAATACTATCATTTTGTATTTATTATTTTGATCCAAGACAATCTTTCAACCCTAAAAGGTTAATTTATAAAAGATAATAATCTACTTTTGACCCCTTGATCTACTTGAGTCTATTGACTTTCAACATAGGTTAAGTTATGAACCCATAAATAACTTCCTTGTCCTATAAACCTTTATAGAACATAATATTTTACCACCACCATATTGAATTGAGTTACAAATCTCTCCTTATGTCCCACTCTGAGGTGAATCATTCCAGAGATACCCATTCTTGGGCTAACTATGCATTTTGTGCACTTAGCACTAAAATAAGTTCTATTGAACAAGAACTATGAAATCTATATTTTTGCATTGCATAGTTTACTCTCTCTCCTGAGATAACATAACATAAGCAATAGTTGATAATCGAAGGGCTATCAAATTTTCCACATCCCTGGATTGCCTATTCTCTCGGATTTGTTTTACAAAAAGACATGCAAAAACTCAATTTCACATAAGTAATTCCATATCCATGATGCTACATTGTCGCTTCAATATCATAAGGTTTTATCCTCACTGAAATCTCCATTCAGATAAATAGCATTGGTATGCTTCTAAAAGCAAAAATGCATCTATTGGACTATCATAGTCTTCATCCTAGTTATTCTTTTAAGACTATAATGTCGTCATTTAAGAAGACATGAGGAAGGGATAGCAAAGGTCATTTTATTTCTCTTGAAAGAAACATCAATGCATTCTTGAAAGAATAGAGTGGAGCACTTATCAATGGACATCTTCTATTATTACACACCCTAATTTGACCTTTTATTGGCTTACCATCTTATCTTTACCCCTTACGAGCTTATTATATCTAGGAGTTTATTATAGATTCTTACGCTATCATGACTCAACATTGTCTCGACCTCATGCAGAGATATCTGCTCATATATTATCTTGGCCACATGATAAAATAGCTCATAGATGAAACCATTGGTCTTCTTGGGCGCAATGCACACTAATAGAAAAGTTTAACACATTGATCGTTGAACACTAAGTTCAGAGCAGAAGATACCATTCGGCCAACCTTAAGTCGACTATACTGATCTTCACTTCATACTTTCCATAATCTATCACTGGTGAACCAAGGAGATCTTAAACATTTGTTTGCAGTTTAAAACACCAAAAGATATGATTAATATCAACATTCATCAACAACCTGCATTATTTATATGCCTCTGTCGGCCTAAAGCTACACAAAGGTTAGTTATATATATCTATATATCTGTCGACCTTTTACCACCCGAGGTTTATATAAATCTGACAACCATTTTAGACACAGTCACAACACCATGTTCTAAGTATGTTGGCCCGTTTCAGAAAAGTATTGGTCTATAATAGATATAAGGTAATAATGTTCTTAAATGAAGACAACGAGGCTTATATACAAGGAACAGAGCCTATACCATAACCATTATTCGCAATAGAGGAGTAAGATGACCTCACCTCTTACTAAGCTAACAATTTTATCCAGAGCTCCAACGTCTCCTTTCACACGCACATCCCCCATTCTCCTCTCCCTCCACTCTTGTATAACCGTTTTTTTTATCTCATGCCAAGAATTCGTTACTTCATCCAAGCCTTTACCACGTCCCACCGTTTTCCTACTTCTGCCAACCACTAAAACCATTCTCTCCTTCCTTATCGCCCCCCCATCAAAAAGTAAGACAAGGATCGGTTAAAAAATTAGTTAAGGATGGGTTACCAAGGCATGAACAACCACGGTAGACTTGCAAGAGTTGGCATTTCAAACAAGTGACTTGCGCCACCTTTGTGGCTTTAACACGTGGCCATAAATGGCTTTACAACCATTTGAATGTTATTTAAATGTTTGCCACCGTCATTATATCACATTGATATTTAAGACAAAACCTATATATGTATATTTATGCCACCAAATATTCCCTTAAGCTACTCATTACTGAGTCGAGCCAAAATCCAAGACCCACGGCTAAATTCAAGTAATGGAAAAATTTGGTTTAAGAAAAGTCATCTACCATTTCCAAATGACTTCACATACCTAAAGGTATTCAAACATATATGCTATTGTGCCACGACAAAACTTAGGGGTGGTGGTTTGACTGATCTATTCCACAATATTGGCATTCACTAATATTTCACAAAATGACTCCCATAATATCATATTTCCACTATCATGCATTATAGGCAAGCTACTATAAGTTAGCATAGGTTTATAACCTTCGCATATAACATGCAATGAATATTTTAATAAATTAGAAATTGAATCAACATAAACTCATTTACGTCATTGACAACTTGTCAAGTTGGCAAATAAACTTAGACTAAAAGGGTTGAGTATCCCTTACCTTACCCAACTCAACTGGGTTCACCATTTCGCCCAACATTAGACCTAAGATGGTGACAACTTGTTCTTTACCTTATATCTATACCCCTCTCTCTGATGATGCTCTCCCTCCCTTTCTTGGAGGGCGAAAACTTGTTATTTGAATGCAACTTGCAAACATCAATTCGAGATTAATGTATCATTAATCATTTCATAATCCTTATGAAATCATTTCATCTTGATAACTTTTAAACACAAGTTGATTTTAGTCAAATAAACCTAACTCATGAAAACATTGATTTTTACAAACATTTTCCTTAACATCAAATCATTGAGTCACGTGTAATCATCTAATAATTGCTTCAAAAGTAAAAAGTAAAATATAGTTAAAGTTAGGGTTGTAACAAAATTTCACAAATCTCCTTGGTTTGGAACATATATCCAACCTTTAAACCTTAATAATTCACTCGATTCAAACTAAAAACCATCATATTTGGGATCTTGAGCCCGTTTTGATTTTTCACCTTCAATTATAATACTCATCTCCTTTTGAGTATTTAAGAATATAATCTTAAAAAGTTTTTGATAGTCACCATTGCTGCAAGATGTTGCCAATGACTAAGGGCATCAACAACTATGTTTTCCTTGCTTGTTATGTAGGTTATGTTAAAATCATAATAAGATAGTAGTTATAATCATCTTTGACATGCATTCAGATTGGACTGATTGAAGATATACTTGAGTCCTTAACTTGATGTGTTTTCTTAGTAGATAGTGCCTCCAAACCTAAAGAGCATGAACTATCACTTCTAATTCTAAGTCATGTGGGGCATGATTCGCCTCATGTAGATATAGTTTTCTCAACTAATAGGGCCACTAATTGACCTTATTGCATAAGTACTCCCCATAATCCATCTCCTAATGCATCTATCATAACAACAAAATGACCCTCAAGGTCTAGAACTCTTAGAATCAGATATGAGGTCAATCTTTCTTTCAAAAATTTGAAGGCCTCTTAACATTTATTAGTCCACTCAAATTGATGTCCCTTTCTTTGAAGTTATGTAATGGGGTTGGCAATTTTTGAAAATTTGAAAATGAATTTTCCTATAGTATCTTTCTAGTCCCATAAAATTTTTTAATTTGTGGACATTCTTTGGCACTAGCAAGTCTAGAATGGATTTTATCTTAGCAGGATCAACTGAAATGCCTTTTCACTGATATAAGATTGTAAGAGTTAGCTATGGAGACAGCCACCCAAGATCTAGAGGCCTAATAGAAAGCACAATAAAATGAGAAGATTAATGTGTTTAGAATAAATTGTATTCCTATCAATGAATACAAATATACAATGATGATTGATTGAAGATTACAAAGAGAAACCCTTGGTTATATAGGCCAAGGTGAGACAAGATATCATAGGATTAAGAAAAGAGTATTAATCTTATGGTATGAGATATGAAGTGATAAATATCCTATGTGTACCCTAAATAACTTGTGTGAATAGGACCTAGGTGATGAACTAGCTAGGTAAAACACTCCTTTCACACTAGCAACGATAACTCAAAGATTACACTTCCTTTTGAAAGAAAGCACACTTGGATAATTTACCAAAACTTATATGCTTGCTTAGATGTTGTAGTATCCACCCACCTCATACAATAACTTAAGTAACTAGTGTGAATAGGACCTAGGTGATGAACTAGGTAGGTAAAACACTCCTTTCATACTAGCAACGATAACTCAAAGATTGCACTTCCTTTTGAAAGAAAGCACACGTGGATAGTTTACCAAAAATTTTATGCTTGCTTAGATGTTGTAGTATCCACCTGAGATGATACCTATGTTCCTCTTCATTCTTGGATTAGATTAAAATGTTCTCTAAAAAGATGAGAACACATTTTTCTAGAACCTTGAATACATTGTTCTTCAGGGTCATGAAAATGACTATGGAATTTGTTCAACCAAAATGTAACACTATGAAGTCATTGTGGTCATACCTAGTTCTAAAGGCTATTTTTGGGATATCCTCCTCTTTTATTGTTGGGCGATAATATCTAGCTCTTAGGTCAATCTTTGAAAAGATTGTAGCTTTAAATATTTGATAAAAAATATCATCTATGTGATATGGAGGATGGGTGATCCCATAATAGTGGTTTACACTTTTTGGGATATCCTAATTTTTGCTAAAATCAAATATTTTTAGAAAATATAATGATTTAAGCCTTGGAAAGTTCCATTTAAAGCATTCTAATTGAAGTGGGTTTGATCAAACCACCTTAGAGAAAATCCTCTTGGATAGAACCCCACTAGTTTTAAACCATACCTATAATGAAGTCTCATTTACACCTATCAAAATGCTAATAAAAAACCACTTTTGATTTACCTTTTGTGGGATCAAATGAATTCATTTAAAGTTTAATATTGTAAGTATGTAGTCCTTATTATAATCTTCCCAAAAATTATAATTTTAAATATATTTAATTTGATTATTATATTTATTTTTTATTTCTTATGAATGTAGGTTTTTCACTAAAAATCAAGCTCTCTATTTTGCACATGTGGAAAAATAGTAGATTATCCAAAAAACTTCTAAAAAGTATGTTCAAGCTAGGTATTGATGTCATTGATCCTAATAAAAAAAATAAAATTGGATTTCAATACATACAAAAAAAGTTATGTTGTTTACAAGTCCACCTATGTCTAAATTAAAATTGGTTTGACTTCAAAACTTGATTAAGAAAAAAAAATTCAATAAAACACTATGAAACCAAATGAACTTGTTAGATATTGTAGTTACAAAGCTAAATTTGAAAAAAATATAATTTTATCCTTCATAGAAAAAAATTATATTGTTTACGGTGAGCATCACTCTTTAAAAATGGTGTTTACTAATAACAATTAGTTTTCAAAGGAGATGGAAAAAGAAATGCAATCTAATTCAAAAAAAATAAAAAAAAATATTTAGAATCTATAGACAAAATGTCACAAATCACTAGTTTGCATCATCTTCAAATTCCTCATGGTTTAGCAGCTATAGGTGCCCGAAGGTGAAGATTTAGTTAAAAAAATTCAGTTCAATGTCCAGTTTGGCCAAAAATTGTAAACTAGTATTGTGCGATCACCCAGATATTTGTTATTAATAGTGACCTTATTTAACATCTTATAAACAATGTAAAATTGTAAAGAACCATCCTTCTTAATAAAGATTACAGGTGCTCCCAAAGGTGATACACTTGGCCTAATTAACCCTTTGTAGTTGAGCTTTCAACTCCATCAATTATGTAGTTGTTCAATATGGAGCTTTAGATTGAGGTTTTGATCCCGGGGTTGTGTTTATAGAGAAATAAACTTCTCTTCTTGTAGGTAATCCTAGTAACTCTTTCAAAAATACATCTTAGAATTCACATTGAAAAAGGTACTTTTGAAAGTTAGGTTCTTCTTAATCTCACAATCCATCTAACTTGATAACATACAACTCACACCTTTTCTTTTTTCGTTCTTAAGTTGCATGGTAGAGATCTATCTTATCTATACATAATGTTTCATTCCTTGAACATGGACTTGGTTTCCCAGGTCATCTAAACACTACTGATTTTGTGAAGCAATCTACCTTTGCCCTATGTTTCCATAACCAATTCTTTTTGAGGATTACATCATTGGCCCCTAAAGGTGCTACATACAAATTGAGCTTAGTACAAAAGGTAGATAATTGCAACTCAGATTAAAATGGACACTACTCTACCTTATATTTGACTTTGTTTGCATATTGAATTGACTTACAGTTGGAAATGCAACCCACTTTCTTAGAAATTCTATTGATAAATCTTGGAGCAAAAAATATTTAGTGGCTCATGTATTTATTAAAATAGAAAAATGATACACACAAATTTTACTTGAAGTTTCAATAGGAGAGATTATGAAATCATCTTGGTGATTGTCAATTGCAGCATAGACCCTTTGCTAGAAATCTGTTTGTTGAGAAAGCAATGACATTTTCCTAAAATTGTTTCCTTGGGGTCACTGGGGACAATTGTTGGCATAGTGGTCACTTTGACAAGTGAAACATCCTTTTGGTGGCCCTCTTTTATTTGGTATTTGATCCTTTGACCCACCATTCTTCTCTTTTTTCTCATTTTCTCCTTTTCTAAAGTTGGAACCATTTTTATTTTTATAATTTTTGTCACAAAACCTCTGTTTGTATTGGTAGCTCCAACCCTATTGGTGTAAGTAGGGGTTTTAGCTATCTAGTCATTAGTAGGTCATATTTACATGTTAATTTTACTTAGGTCCTAGGAGGGAATCTTTCTAGAAGGTGTTAGTTGTCATTAGATCTTATCTTATCTTTTGAATTTTAACACAAGTGTCCTAGGTAGTTATGATAAGTTGTCACATGGCATAGGATTAAGACACTTGTCATAATCCTGTTTAATCCTATGTCTCACCTTGGCTATATAACCAAGGGATTATCATAAACTGTACACTGAATTCTATTGGATTTAATTCCATTGGAATCTTGAGCATTGCATATGATCTCTCTTGTTCTTTCATGAAGTTCACAGATCGTAGGTGGCTATAATCTTCAACCAAATCTTGCATGGTGTAGAGTTATTCTTTACCAACTCTTACATGGTATCAGATTACAAGGTATCAGAGCTTGTGGGATTTCTTCTTGTTAGTCTTTATTGAGAGATCTAGGTTGCAAATCTTGGTGGATCTTGAAAAGTTGAGTATGCTCTTCTCTTACATTGAATGATGATCTAGAGAATAAAAAAATCTTGAAAGAAATATCAAATTTGGGGGTTTCCTCTTTGAGGTTTTGTATTATAGGTTCAAATTAAAGCACGTCGGTGCAAATTTTAGCTCACCATTAAGATTAGAGGGTTCGAGAAAGTCAGTTTTTCCTTTTGTTTCATCCAATTCGGACATATGAGGCCAAATTTATGAGAGTTTGAAGCTGAAGTGTGGTTACTAGATCCAAGAGGTAGTTGCAATTTTGGAGCACTTTGGGTCAAAACAAACCTTTCTATCATGTCCAAAAGGTTCAAAAACCCTAAGATCAATTGTCAATTCATGAAAATCCGAGCACTTCACTTGGAGCCTAAGGAAAAAACACCCCCTTTGGCTAACCATATGACCGTACATTCACGTCATAAATACAGTCATCATTGGAGGAAAAATCATTACAGTTTGGAAAAAAATTAAATTAGGAGATTGGTTTGTTGCAAACCTATAGTAGTAGAGTATGCGATAGGTACTCTACCACGTGGCCAAATTGCGGGCCACCACACGACTAGTCCATATTTGCCATGTGTGGCCCCCGCCTGTGCACAACCTATCTCATTGGAACTCGTCAGACTTTGAGAATATTCCAACGCATAACCCAAAGATTCCTTGTCGATCGTTAAAAGCATATTTCATCAACATTCTGTGAATATTCCATCAAATTAATTCACGTCAACCAAAAAATCTGATAGTGAATATTCCATAGAATATTCCGACAATATATTTCCATTCACAAGGAGTATTCCATTTTGATGTGTGGGAGGCCATCAATTATAAGACTATCATCTGCTGACATCATCACTACATCAGCATGGCTTAAAACATTCCCCCCCTCTCCAATGTAGTTTTGGTTTTAGAGGGCAATTTTCAAATGCCCATATCTTGGTCATCTTGACTCCTTTTTTGAGCAATTTGTTTTGATTTGGGGTGGAATTTCATGATCTATGCAGTGGTGCAATTGTTTTTTATTTTGGTGCTTGTTTTTTCCATAAAATTTAGATTCTCACAGGTGTTGTTGAGCCATTCTTATTTTCAGAACTTTCGGGGCTCTGTTCTTGCTCTTACGGAAACATTTTTTGGTGATTTTTTGAAAGTGCATAATTTTTCATGTACTTTCCAGTGGTGTGATCAAATTGATCCCATTCTATGTAAAATTTTTACTTTTGGCTTGTGGCCAATTTTGGCAATTTGTATGCATTAAGATTAAGTCCACTTTACAGTTGTTGACAAGTGGGACTTGTAATCGCACTAAATATAAAGTGCCAAATCATATATCGCTTGGGGGGTTTCATGATTGAGTAATTTCGGGGGGGGGGGGGCTAATCTTACAATGGGTGTTTTCTTTCTTTTGCTTGGTTTGTGTTCTTGTAATAGGGAAATCTCAAATTGAACTCCTAACTCCATATAATTATGCAACATGGAGAAAATTAGTATGGAATTATCTCATAGGGAAGGGTTTTATAGGCTATCTAAAAGAAACTATTCCTAAAACTACTGATGTTAAAGAATTGGAAAAATGGGAGATTGATTGTGAGAAAACACTTGGATGCATATGTTCATTAAACTCATTTGATTTACAATTTCATGTTGAATCATGCAAAACACCTGAAGAGGCTTGGGAGACTTTTGAAAAATTGTATGGTAAAACATATAAGATTAGGGGATATTAGATTGATAATGATTTGATGAATCTTGGTCCAAAAAGTTTCCACCACATCCAAGACTACATGTCCAAGGTTAAAAAACTAAGAACACGACTGAAAGATTGCGACATTGATAAATAGGATTTATAGTCAATTCTAAATGTGTTATCTAAGCTTGGTCCTGAGTATTCAATATTTGTTTATATATTTCACACCCATCGACTTTTCATGGGAGTATCATATGTTGATCCTAAGTTTGATTACTTTGCAAATCTCCTAATCCAAGAGGAAACTAAGCTAACTAATAAGGGTCTAATCAAGTCTTCCAAGTCACAAGAATTATTGGATAGTGAGTCTAAGGTACAAAAAGAATTAGGGAATCTTGATAAGAAGAAAAAGAAAAAAAGAACAAGCCACATAAAGAATTTGAATCCTCTCCCTTAAAAGGGAATCATCAAAGAAGGAGAGGTCTTTATGTACATAGTGCAAGAAATCAGGGCATGATGAACACCAATGTTATTCAAAACAAATTGATGAGTTGAAGCATCTTCTTAAGAAGGATCAAATCAACGTGTCTTCATCATCAAAGGGCTCATCATCTTCTTCTTCATCAAAGTACGATAGACATAAGGGGTAATCACTTGTTACAGTTGTAGATTTTGAGTTAGAGAGGTGGGCACTTGATTCAGGTGTTGGAAGTGGAATTACTTTGAGAGGGGGGGGTGAATCAGAGTAATGTATAATTTTTTTTTATGACTTGAAATGCAGATTTGATCTATTTGATCTTGAAAAAATGAGTGACTTTATATATGCAATGTGAATACTGAGTTTTGAATAATTGTTTTCCAATGACTTAACCAAACATAACATGAATGCTTAACAACTCATATCAAAGCATGATATACATTGTTCACATAGTGTTGAATGAACAACCTTTTAATGCTTTCTTTTACACAGGACATCAAACTCATTAATGGCAGAATTTAACACTCATACATTGAACATGAACAATTAAACTTTGAACTTTTAGACAACTTGGAATTATGATAATGTATCAGAGCACTGCATGAACCACTTTGACAAATGACAAAATGAAAACTTAAGAAAGATAAGCACAAACCATATAAAAGAGAAACACAGAGCTTTGAATAGTGGAAAACCCTCTTGGGGTAGAAAAACCACTCTAAAATGCCTTACAGGTTTAATTGCAAACTGATTACAATATTTTTTAGAGCACCAACTCTGTAACAATTCAGGAGCACCAACTCCACCAAATTCTGAAGTACCGACTTCAGTAGGAGCACCAAATCCTTTACAAAGTTTCTCAATAACCATGCAAACTATTAGGACCTTATAACTACATTATTTTTGCAATTACAAAATCTCAACAGAGTACATATAAAAGATATACAATAATTCCCATTATAATTTGTACTGAATGAAACAGTACCAATATAACTTCACTGAAATATGCAATCTTTGTAATAAGAATTAGAGATATAAACACTTTAAGCTCTCTTTTTCAATTTTTCAAAATACAAAAATATCATTGTAATAAACCCTTATTCTCTTTTGAACAACACTCTGTTTTGTCTCATAAACCCTCTCCTTATTTTCTCTTTTTCAACAAATATTCTTTTCAAAACCTCTGACCCGAATAATGTCTTATTGCCATTCTTTTTATACAACACAAAAACTGAAACCCTTGTACCAAAATGTGAGACATCGAGTCAAGAACCAAACCCTCGAGTTAGGGTTTCTAAATCAAACTAACAAATACAATTGAAATCAATTTTTTTTTCCTTTTTAAAATATAATCAACTATAATATCTCTACAAATAAACTATATCTTTTCACTTTCCTTTTACCTTATTCACCTTCGAAAAACAAGTAGAAATTTGTAGATATTACCTCTCATGGTAGTTTGAAACTACAAACAAATCCCATGAAATCCTCTAGATTTATCTCCACTTCCAGCTCAAGTGAAGTCCACCAACATATTTCCAATCTTTCACTGTCCATGATACCTCAAGTTCGAGCAAAGATCCACAACCATGATGTCAAAATCTGTAACTGCTAATTGCAATGGCGACTAGGGTTTGAGCTAGCCATACAAAATGAAAAACATAACTTTGTTTTTCCCTATTCTCCTTACAAATTTTGAGATAATAATTTTAAATCCACTATCAAATGATATTAAACATCATTTGAAATCTGCATGAGACTGACACAATGATCATTAAATCAAATACCAAAACATTTCCACATCATGTTGTCCAGTGTCCATGTTAGCTAACAACCGTACAATGATAATACCCTGTCGGCTGCCAAATAAACATAATGATTCATATAATCGACTGTCCCAGATTAGTCAAGGCTAATTTATCACTTAAGCTGAGGCCTTATAAAGCCCGGTGACCAAACAAATAGATGTAGTCAATATGCAAGGTGAGATACATTGTAATATAACAATGAAATGATACCCGATCACAATACATATATTGTGTATCAATATAAACATCTTAAACAATAAACTCCACCTTATGTATAATGCAAGAACCCTTGTGAAGCTATATGTATAGCAAGTAAACATATGCAACATGATAATCTGGTAATGTATCAAGAATGATAAAAAAATGTGAACCACCAAGTGTAGCATGTAAATCCTGAGTGAAGTAGAGCTCACAAAAGCAATGTAAATTCATAAATTGTCTACATGTAAAATGAAATTGATTATGATCAATGATCACTTGTAGACACAAACCAAATTACCTTCAATCTGAGTAAAGAACTGTGTAGAACTATCACCTATATGTGTCTCAACAAAACCAAGTAGAGACTGAAAATAAACTTGCCAAAGTGAGTGCCAACCAATATCACTAAACCAAACTGAGTGTTGGAACAATATGTGCATCTGTAAAGATCAAAACAATACAACATGATATCACAACTAACCATTAACACCTATAGAAAGAATCACCTCATGTGACATATATATCCTCTGCACAAAAATCCAACATAGAATCACCCCATGTGACATATATAACCTTTGCACAAGAATCCAACATGATTAGAACCATAAAACAAGACTGAAAGTGTCCAAAGCACTGTCCACAGAGTGCTGAAATATTTAATCAAACTATGAAATGCCAAGGCACCAACCCAGGGCAGTTTTGACATCAAGGACAAATTCCATAGAAGAAGCCAACATCAGGAGCCTCACATCACATGGCTTCATAAAAAAGTATGTTCTCTTCATTTGAGTCTTGTTCATTACCACTAATCTTGATGGCGAACAACACATATATGCATTTTTGTGAGAAGGGAACCATTGACATGGTTGACGAATCATTCAATGATGTTCTTTGTGTGCCTTCATTGTCAACCAATATCCTTTCTATCGATCAAATCACACATGGTGGAGCAGGAAAGAGTGTTGAGTTCACACCAATTTTTGTCATAATTTGAGATTTGCATAACAGAGATATAGTTGCAGTTGGGGAGGTTGATCACCAATCTCATTTCTACACCTCACATTTTTCTCCTACTATTGATTCGACAAATTTTCACATTGAGGCATCTTGTGTGGAAACTTTTGGGGAGATTCAATATGGTCATTTAAATGTTGGTATTGTTTCATCCATTGTGGATCTAGTGACATGTGTTGATGCTTCATCTCCTTCATCTACTATTGTACTTGAGGATGCTTGTGTTGCCACAATTTTGTCTCCTTGTGATTTATTGCAATAAGCCATTCATTGTCTTCCAGATATGGCTACTTGGGATGAGTGTTTGACAGGCATTGCTAGTTTTTTTTGTGAGTCCCACATTTTAGATTTGGGATACATCATTTATGACATTCATCTTCTCTTTGATGGAGATGATCCTTCTTCAGTTGTTGTGAGTGAACACTCTAACCCTTTTGTTCATTCTCTACATGATCATCCTTTGTAGTTTGACATGAGTGTGGATACTTTTGGAAAACATTTGGAGGAGGCTTCTTTATCTTCAAAGGAGGTATCCTTGTCTTTGGATTGTTTTCTACAACAATTTCTAGGAGATTATGGATTGTCTTCTTCGACAATGTGGTCTAGAATGCTTATTTGGAGTGTGACAACTTTCAACATCGATATGGAGACACTTGAGCATTCTTTAGAGACATAATCCATCATTCTTCTTCTTGCATCTTCCTTTTAGGAATGGGAAGACATCCTACATACCATCTTGGTTTTGTTTCTTTCTAAGGGGAGGAATGTTGTTCGACGCTATTGGATCATCTTCAACATTCAATGTTGAGCTTCTACCATCATTGCAAGCGACTCAACATTGATGGGGGGTTGGATGGTATCTCTTCTTCTTTCTTATGGGGGGGAGTTTCCTTGAATGGGTTTTTTTCCTTCTCATGCATCATTGAGAGTTTTTTTTGTTTTTTTTCATCTCTCTTTTGGGGAGGAGTTTTTTCCCACTAGGTTTTATCCTTTTCTCTGTTTGTGAGAGTTTGCATTTGTATTTATACATGGGTACCTAACATGGCCTCGTAGCTAAGACCCATCTTTGTTTCATTTGCATAATAATTTTCTACTCCCTGAGTTGCACTTAAGGGGGGGGGGTGTTGGTGTAAATAGGTGTTTTACCAATCTATTCATTAGCAGGTCCTATTTACATGTTAGGCTTACTTAGGTCCTAGGAGGAAATCTTTCTAGAAGGTGTTAGTTTTCATTAGATCTTATCTTATCTTTTGAATTTTAACACGTGTCCTAGGTAGTTATGATAAGTTGTCACATGATATAGGATTAAGACACTTGTCATTATCCTGTTTAACCCTATGGCTCACCTTGGATATATAACCAAGGGGTTCTCATACATTGTATATTGAATTATATTGGATTTAATTCCATTGCAATCTTGAGCATTGTATATTGATCTCTCTTTTTCTTTATGAAGTTCCTAGATCTTGGGTGGCTATTTTATTTAGCCAAATCTTGCATGGTGTAGAGTTATTCTCTACCAACTCTTACAAACCCTTCTTTTTGAAGAATTTTAAATCCTTACTTTCCCCAAACCTCTTCTTAAACTTATCTCTAGATGCCACTATGGATTTGAGTTTATGATCTTACTTAATGCCTTTCTTGAACACTTGGTTCATTGTTGAAGTTCCATGAACATCCATCTCTCCAACTATATGTAGATTTAGCTCCATTATGAATTTCCTTATTCAAAATTGATCATTTGTTTGATACTAGGGAACATATTTCAGAAACTATGTATACTTCTCTCAATATTCCACCACAAACAAGTCTCCTTGATATTTTGAAAATACGTCAACTTCTAATCAAAGTAGAGTTTGGGTAACCACCTTTGTCTAAACAAATTCACAAATTGGTCCCATGTAACAATAGTGGAATCCAAGTTCATCTTAGCCTTTTTTTCACCCACTAGGTTGAAGCTTTTCTCAACAATTGATACACTCCCCATATTGTCTTAGTAACTTCCAAGTAGTTTTATATTCTTAAACTAGTTCTCCATCTCACTCAACCATGACTCATCTCCATCACCCAAAACCATCCCATTAAATTTTTGTGGATTAATTTTCTTCATATCTCTTGATAATTTAGTGGTAAATGAGATCTAACATCTCTCCTTTTCACTTCTTCATTGATTCTTTGGACATGTAAAGTTACATAAAAGTTTAGGTTTACACTAGCATCATGGTTATTCCCATCCTCTTTAGCTTCCTGCCTTTGAGGTTCTTAGTAATCTCACTCAAATGCTAGAATCCTTTTCCTAGTGTCATTTAGGGCTATGGGAGTTTGATCAAGTTTAGTTGTATAATCTCATGTAGCTTGTCTAGAATTCTTCACATTCACCCTAGGGCTAGTCCTTGTTTGTACCATTTTGATCCTAGTGTAATAGGATGGTGTTATATTAGGTTGTAGAAAAAATATCGTCTTATGAAAAATTATTGACAAAGTTACTACAGATTTTCTCTAATTAGTTAATAACACACCAAATAATAGATAACATAGCTCACCATAAACATATATTTTATTTCATGTTTAAAGATTTGTAATTTTCACATCTTTATTTATAATAGAAGATATCTTTATATCTAGAGATCTTTGAGTTACAATAATTTTTCTATTAAGGTCTAATCAAATAAGGGGATCTCCTTTGGTTCTTCCTCTCCATCAAAGTCCAGTAATATAAATTTTAAGGGGGGATGTACATATAGGTTCTCTGTTATCAACTCTTTACTCACATTTGACTTGTATCCATACCCAAAAGGTATGTCATGAAATATCAAAGGTTTTCTAATCTTGAACTTGATTTCAACTTTAGGCACTACTTGCTTGCCTTTGAGTAGTTTTATCTAGTTCATTATTGTTGCCAAAGTTTCAATGTTACATAGTCACAGTTCTTCCAATGAAAAAAGTGGGTGTTTTAGTTTCCTCCTTAATGATGTTCTTGTTCTTTGTTTTCTTGGCATATTTTTAGGATCAATTTCATGCCATAATTGGTTCAAGAATTTATTAGTTTAACATTTTACCTTGTGAAAGTTTGTAGTGAGCTCATAGGTCCTAGTGCTGAACCCAACACTTTGATATCACGTGTAATGAACAACCATGCATTAATCAATAATTCTAGCAAATTTACTCATTTAAAAAATATTTTATAAGAATAATGTCAATGTTAAAAACTAAATAATTAAGAACAACTATAACCATTAACAAGTATCCATCACCATGAACTCAATAAGAAATTTTTTCCTTTCAAATAAACTCCTTCCACATTCTCCAACTATATCATTCCAACAACACCCACCTACAGGAAAACATATACGAACTTCATATTCTCTGAGAAATACCTACATGCAAACAAAAAAATTAGATTATTGCTCTTTATGAGCAACAAAGGCAGAAAAAACACACTTTCTTTGAAATCAAATTCTCTTCTCTCCATAACAATGCTCATTTTCACAGCTTCTATTCATCCATTTTCCTATTCAAAAGCTTCTTTTTGTATTGCAACAAGAAAATGTGTCACTTTTGTCTATCACTGCTCCCTTATTATCATGAATATTTTAGAACAAAAATATGGGTTTTGTGTTCCTTGTTCTCATCTTTCCAGATCATTTTGAAATTCTTGATTTCAATTCCATATGAGAAAGTTATGCCATTTTTACTGAAACTATTCCTCTCAGGTACGACTCCTGACAATCTGTCTCTCCCAGTCAAACCTTCTCAATTCCCTTGACTCTTTTCTTGGCATGAGTTTTTCTCTTCTTGGAATATGCATTCAATATCCATTCAAAAATTATCTTCTCACCTCTCAACCCACTCTCTCCACTTCCTCCATGCCTTGCATCTCCTTTTTTCAACAAATACAAATTCAAAATTTTGAATAGAGTTATAATTTACAATAAGTTCCCACTCATAGGTTGGGTGTGGGATTTTTCCTTTTGATAAATTAGAATTTTCAATTTTTTTTAAATCAACTAACAACTGAATCAATTAATCAATTGATTTTATTTTACAATCCCAACATCAAACCTTACTATGCTAGAGGAGTTGAAGATTTAATTAAATTGTGCCTACAAGAAAAAAACGAAGACAAAACTCAAAAAATAAAATTAATATATTTTTTGATATTCAGGATTGTCCGTGCACCAGGATGCTCTTGCATCAACTCATCACATGTTTATATTTAGATAGAAACCAATTTTTTATAAACATAAGAGTTTATATAGAAAAGTATACACCTTTAAACATATAATTTTACATCTTTTCAAATATACATGGGAATACAAGGAGTCTTTGTGTAATGAAGTTTCAATGATTTTTGACTACAAGGGGGAGAGAATCATTTGAGTGCCTTTTCTTTAACCACAAATTGGCAGTCACCCACACACCTTCCAATTGGAAGTGGCCCTACCCTTCACGTGGATAGCTAATAAAGAAGTTTGCAAACCATATCATGCCATATGATAACTAGTGTAGTGTATTGTCTTTGTCACATACAATCTACCATACAACCTTAGATACCCTAGAGCTAAGTATGACAACTCTGATTGAAATGCAACCTATCACACTATAAACTGGCAATGAAAGCAACAAATTCCATTACTTTGGACATTTCTTTGTGAAATAAGTTCACAATTTCATATGGATATGTGCATCATTGTTCACACATCTCTTTCTCAAATTTGTCATCTAAAGACCACATTATATTCACATTAATACATTACTAAGGCACACAAAACATGTAGAGAAAAACAAGTTGCACTAATTGAATCTTCATATTCAATTTTTGTCACTTTTGGGACAACATGCAACTAGCATACCACACTATCACTTACTTGATGCAAATTTCACCAGAAGAATAATTTGGATCATAAGACACTTCATGTGAAGAGCTGCACTCTTCAAATTGTATCACCATTTTAATGTTCTCTTAGAAACCTGTTGTGTCATATGTGCTGCTCAAATCAAACTCGTGGCACATTTATCCTTCCAACTCAATTTCTATGGTAACAATCTCATATGACCCCTTTGAATTGCATTGTACATGAGAAATACATGTTGCACACCAAATAAACATGATGACCAAATTCATATTCTTCAAGTGTAAACCCATCAAATTAAAGTTCATAAGCTATCCCAATTTTTTGTTTCAACATTTTCATCTTCATGTACAATTGCACCTATTCTATCCTCATGCAAGCCATCGATATCAAGTTAAAAAACAAAAAATAGAGATGGTAAGAGATTAAACATGTAAGAATTTTCTTGTTCATCATTTAAATTGCCATATATATATATGTGTGTGTGTGTGTGGGTTGCATAATAAACTACTTGATCTGATTCATTTGATGAATCTCTTGCATACACATCTTCCTCGTTGTCCATACTACTTCCCAAAACAACAAGGTCATACTCCTCATTCATAGACTAGATTGTTGCAAGTATGAGCAAGTTTGGTGGTGTTGTCATTAATGTTGTCATTGATGTCAACACAATTCACATTGTTGCAGATTGTGCATGTATAGTTGAGATTCTATTGAGATGTTGTGAGTACATGGAACTATCCTTATGATGTTGGAGATGTGTTGAAATGATGAGTTACCAATTTCTTTTGAGAAAATTAATAAAGAGTGAAGTTAGAGTTATGTATGTGTTCAGAATGTGCTCCAGTTTGTGCTTCACATTTCTTCTATGTTGATCCTATGCTTGTGCGGATATGAAAGGTTAATGTTGGAGATATGTTGGTGTCATCTCCTCATTTGTAGCTTCTGGTTTGATGGAGTGTGAAATTTGTGTTCACCGGTGTGTGAACTAGCTTGGTAGATTTGCTTGTCTGTGGATTGGAAGAAATGTTTTTACTCCGCAGTCCTTTGCTGATTTTTTTTAGGTCTTGTGGATCTGGAATATGTCTTGTAATGGTGTTCTATTGGTTATGGTAGAGATGTTTGTGGTTTGGAGCTCTGGAAGTTGAGTTTCAGAGTTGTATGTGTTTGCACAATCCGGATGGACTGATGGAAGGTGTTATGTGTTCGAAGGTTGTTACAGTTGCTACGGATGTATCTGAGATGTGTTCTCATGCATGGTAAAGCATGTTACATCATCCACATGTTATCTTCTTGTTGGGAAGTGTGTACTCCAATGCTCATTTGTGTTTTCATTAGGTTTGGATGACTTGGTGTTTACACTTCATAGGAAGAATTAAAAATTTAATTAAGGAAGTGTGCGGTTGATCCAAGACATTGCTTTTGGTCATGGTTAAGTGTTTAATTGGTCCACTCTCATTCCTTTCCACCGCGGGAATGTTGAGTTGCTGACCTAATTTAAATTTATGAAATGAAGTGTATGTGGCCGACCTTGGAGAATGTTTCTAAGATTGAAGATGGTATAAATGTAAGTGAAGATACAAAGAATTGATATATACACAAATAATGAAGTAAGCCACAAGTGAAGAGCAGAGTTGTGCAAAAGTGAGTTAATTCAACAATACTTCATTATGTTAGATTCCTAAAAGTAGTGAGCTGAAGGTTTTTGCAATCTTCTGATCAAGGCTGTAGATGTGTGTAAATTGCTATGGTGGATCTTTCTGTTATCTTTTGTATCTGTAGGCAGTGAGCCGCCCTATTGGACAGTGAGTCCTTTCTGTAGGTAGTGAGCCTTTGTATTCAGGCAGTGAGCCTCTTGTATTAAGTTTTGCTATTACTTTATATTGTGAGTTAATCCTCACCGTGGTTTTACCCTCATTGGGTTTTCCACATAAAATCTAGTGTTCATTGTGTTGATTTTGCTTTCTGTTATCTACATTTCATGTTCATACTTAATAACATAATAGTGTGGTTGTGAAGTTGATAAGTGTTTGAAGTTTTGTATTTGAATTTGGTGACAGTTGATTCACTCCCCGTCTCAGTTGTCTTGTGCCTTTTAACAATTAGTATCAAAGCTTTTGGTTCCTTGGTGTAGAGCTTAACTGCTTAAGGAAGATCTGATGGTGCATAAGTTGGCGATCCCTATGTTTGATGGATTTGATTACAATGACTAGAAAGTGCAGATGAGAGGATATATTATCTCTCTTGGTTACAAGACCTGGAAGGCTATTGAGATGAAGTATATTGCTCCTGCGAGTGGTCCTACTACTGTAGATGAGGTTTCTACTTATGAGGAGAATGAAAAAGAGAAGTGTGCTATTTACAACGCTTTATCCAAGACTGAGTGAATAAAAGTTATATCTTTGGCACTGCTTATGAAGTTTGGAAGAAGTTGGAAGATTTTTATGAAGCAAATGATAGAATGAAATTGACAAAGAAGCTGATGACAAAGTGTAGATATGAGAATTTGAAAATGGAAGGAGAAGATATTGCAAGCTATTTCTAGAGGGTTGATTTAGCAACAAATGAAGTTAGGAATCAAGGGGGCACTCTAACTGATGAAGATATAATTTAGAAGATTCTAATGACCCTACCAGAGTGTTACAGTGATAAGGTTTTAGTTATTGAGGAAACGTATGATCCTAAGAAATATACTAAAGAACAACTATTTGGCACCTTGATTGCATTTGAGATGAGAAAATTTGGAAAGAAAAAGGAGAATACAAAAACAACATTTAAAGCAAAAAAGATTGAAGATGATCTGGATAGTGATGGTTTAGATGAGTTAGAAGTGAACTTTACAAGGAAGTTGAAGAAATGTACCGATAAGCATAAAGGTATGTTGCCCTTTAAATGCTTCAGTTGTGGTAATATTGGTCATTATGCTTCAAGATGTTTGAATAGAGCTATACATAAGAAGAACATAGATCATAAGAATAGAAAGGATAAGAAATACAAAAAGTTGTACTATGTTAGAGAAGAAGCTAGAATCTCTAATGATGAATTTTATTATGATGGTGATGATAGTGAATGCTTATTCTTAGCTTTGGAGAATAAATCTATGTCTACTAACTCTAGAAAGTGTGCAAGAAAAAGTGATTTGGAGAACAAGAAGGATGATATGGAAGGTACTTTGGTCATTGCCTTTCATGCTAGACAGGATGAAGGCTACTAGGTGATTGATAGTGGATGTTCTAGTCACATGACCAGAGATAAAAGTAAGTTCACTAAACTTGAAAAGTATGATGGTTTGGTCATGTTTGGTGATGATTCTAGAGCAAAGATTGTTGGGAAAGGTACAATTAGTTTTGATGGAATTCACAACACTAATGATGTATATTATGTAAAGGGCCTAAAGCATAACCTTTTGAGTTTTGGAAAGATGTGTAGCAAAGGTTTCAAACTTGTGTTTCAGAATAATACCCGTGAGATCAAAAAAGGATCCAGAACTATGGTTGCTACAGGAAGGAGAACTCATGGAAACATCTATCAACTTAAGGGTGTTGATGGTCAGTGCCTTGTATCTCAAGTTAATGAAAGTTGGTTATGGCACCGTAGAATGGGACATGTAAACTTTGATAATGTGGCCAGGATTAGTTCAAGAGATGTTGTCCGAGGTTTGCCTAAAATCATAAAGCCTACTAATATTGTTTGCAGAAGTTGTGAGTTAGGGAAATAGACGAGATGCAGTTTCAAAGGAAAAGAGTGAACTACTATCATAATGTTGGAATTAATTCATACAGACCTCTATGGTCCTACTAGAATAGGAAGCCTAAATGGTGATAGGTATTTCATGCTTCTTATTAATGATTATTCTCAAATAACATGGGTTGCTTTTCTTAGAGAGAAGACTTAGGCTTTGGATAGGTTTAAAGTGTTCAAAACAAGAGTAGGAAATGAAGTGAACCTAAGAATAAAATGTTTGAGCTTTGATAGAGGTGGATAGTTCACTTCTAGTGAGTTTAATGCATTTTGTGAAGAGCATGGAATAAAGAGACACTTTTTAACTCCTAGAACCCCTCAACATAATGGAGTGGTTGAGGGAAAGAATCAGACTGTACATGAAGCTGCAAGAACCATGATGAAAGAAGAAAATGTACCTGATGTGTACTGGAGAGAGGCAATACATATTGTTGTTTATGTTCTTAACAAGGTTTAGATCAAAGGAAACAACACAAAGACTCCTTATGAGTTATGGAGTGGCAAGGCTCCTACTATGAAATACTTTAAGGTGTTTGGAAGCAAATGCTACATTAAAAGAGACGATGAGAATCTTGGGAAGTTTGATGCTAGATGTGATTAAGGGCTTTTCCTTGGATATTCAACTACCAACAAATCATATAGATTCTTTAATAAAAGATTGAGGAAGATTTTTGAAAATGCTAATGTGAAGGTTGATGAGGATATGCATATACCTATTGAGATAAGTAAAGTTGAACCAGATGATCCTATTTGCGCACCAGTACATGAAGAGAATAAGGAAGAGGAAGAAGAACATACTGAAGAAGAAGAAGAAGAAAATGACTCTAGAACTTGTTCCTAAGACTCCTAAGTATGTCTAAAAGAATCATATGGAGGAACATATAATTGGAGACAAGAGTGAAGGTGTGAAAACAAGAAGTAAAGTAGTAGCTGAGGTAAATTTGTGTTTACTTTCTAAAATAGAACCTAAGTTTGTGTGTGAAGCATGTGAAGATGAGAGTTGGGTTAGACCTATGAAAGAAGAGTTGCATCAAATAGATAAGAATCAGACATGGGAATTGGTTCCTAGACCTGTGAATAAGAATGTAATTGGTTCAAAGTGGGTGTTTAGGAATAAGTTGAATGAAAATGGTGAAGTTATACGAAACAAAGCAAGACTTGTATGCAAGGGGTATTCACAAGTTGAAGGCCTAAAATTTGAAGAGACATTTGCCCCAGTGGCAAGAATGAAAGCTATTAGGATGTTTTTGGCATTTTCTGCCCGCAAGGATTTCAAAGTATATTAGATGGATGCCAAGTCTACATTCCTGAATGGTGAATTGGAAGAAGTATATATGGAACAACCTGAAGGATTTCAGTTATTGGACAAACCGGATATGGTTTGTAAATTGAAGAAGGCATTGTATGGAAAGAAACAAGCTCCCAAAGCATAAAACACAAGATTGGATAAATACCTAACATAGCAAGCGTTCAACAAAGGCTCTAAGGCTCTGCTAACAACAATCTTCACTTCAAAGTGCAAGGTAACAAAATGTTGATAGTGGTAGTATATGTCGATGATATCATATTTGGAGGAAATGAAGGTATGTGTAAGAGATTTGTAGAGGAAATGCAAAAAAAATTGAAATGTCCATGATTGGTGAGTTGAATTTTTTTCTTGGTCTTCACATAAATCAAATTGATAAAGGGGATATTCATTTCACAATAGAAATATGTGAAAGAGTTGTTGAATTTTTTTGGAATGAATGACTCCAAACTGGTTAGTACTCCTATGGTGACCGGATGTAAGCTAAGCAAAGATGATGTATCTGCTAAAGCTGATCAGAGCAAATATAGATATATGATTGGTGGACTGTTGTATCTTACTGCTACTAGACTAGATATCATGCTTGCTCTATGTTTAGTTGCCATATTTCAAGAAGATCCTAAAGAAGCACATGTTACAACTGTAAAGAGGATATTCAGATATCTTAAAGGTACACCAAATTATGGCTTATGTTATCCTAAGGATACTGATTTCACTTTAAGTGCCTACACCGATGCAGATTGGGTTGGTTGTGTGGATGACCAAAAGAGTACCAGTGGAGGTGCTTTATTTCTCGGTGGAATATTGGTTTCATGGTTAAGTAAGAAATAGGACTTGATTTCTTTATCCACTACAAAAGTATAGTATATTGTTGCATCATCTTGCTGCACACAGGTTTTGTGGATGAAGCAACCACTGAAGGATATTGGAGTGATATGTGATGAGCCTATTTATATCTTTTGTGACAATACAAGTGCTATATTTCAAATAATCTAGTAATGCATTCAAGAACAAAACATATATCTATCATATATCATTTCCTAAGCGAGAAGGTATTGAAGAATAAAGTCAGGCTGGAGTATGTTTCTACAAAGGAACACATTACATATATATTTACTAAGGCTCTTTCGAAGGAAAATTTTGAGTATCTTAGGGATAGGTTGGGGGTCATCGGCCCTCCGAACTAGGTGCACATGAAGGTGCATTAGTCCAGTGGATCCACAAATTCTTCATTTATCTAGATTGATGAATAGGTCTAATTCATAGGGGGAGTAGAAAGTTTTTCATTGTTGCAATATGAGTTGCATGGGTGCACTCCTAAGGGGGAGCGATCAGAGCTTTTGATCTTTTCCATTGACAACAAAGGGGGAGAGAGAGTCATGTGAAAAACAATAGAAGAGGAAGAGAAGGTTGTCTAATTTGAAAATAAAGGAGAGTGTTGTCTTTGATGGTTTTTCACATAATGTGTTGCCATCAATGACAAAGGGGGAGATTGTTGCAAGTATGAGCAAGTTTGGTGGTGTTTTCATTGATGTGAACACAGTTCAGATTGTTGTAAATTTTGCATGTATAGTTGAGATGTTGTGAGTACATGGAGCTATCCTTATGATGTTGCAAATGTGTTGAAGTTATGAGTTACCACTTGTGCTTTTGAGAAAATTAATAAAGAGTGAAGATAGAGTTATGTATGCATTCAAAATTTTCTCTGGTTTGTGCTTCATGTTTCTTTTGTGTTGATCCTATGCTTGTGCAAATTTGAAAGGTTATTATTGGAGATCTGTTGGTGTCATCTCCTAATTTGTAGCTTCTGGTTTGGAGTGTGAAAGTTGTGTTCACCAGTGTGTGAACTGGTTTGGAAAAAGGTTCTTGTTTGTGGACTATGAGAAATTTTTTTGCCTTGTAGTCCTCTGTTGATTTGTTTCAAGTCTTTTGGATCTAGAATATTACTTGTAATGGTGTTCTTTGGGTTTTGACAGAGATGTTTGTGGTTTGGTTCTCCGAAAGTTGAGTTTCAGAGTTGTATGTGTTTGCACAGTCTAGATGGACTGATGGAAGGTGTTTTGTGTTCGAAGGTTGTTACACTTGTTGCAGATGTATCTAAAGGTATCTAAGATGTTTTCTCATGCATGGTAAAGCGTGTTACATCATCCACATGTTATCTTCTTGCTGGGAAGTGTGTACTCCAATGCTCATTTGTGTTTTCATTAGGTTTGGATGACCTAGTGTTTACACTTCATATGAAGAATTAAAAATTTAATTAAGGAAGTGTGTGGTTGATCCAAGATGTTGCTTTTGGTCTTGGTTAATTGTTTAATGAGTCCACTCTCATTCCTTTCCACTGTGGGAATGTTGAGTTGCCGACCTAATTTGAATTTATGAATTGAAGCGCATGTGGCCGACCTTGGAGAATGTTTCTAAGATTGAAGATGGTATAAATGTAAGTGAAGATGCGAGGAATTAATATATACACAAGCAACGAAGTAAGCCACAAGTGAAGAGAAAAAACTGTGTAAAATTGAGTTAAAGTAGCAATACTTCATTGTGTTAGATTCCTGAAAGTAGTGAGCTGAAGGTTTATGCAATCTTTTGATCAAGGCTACAAATGTGTGTAAATTTCCATGGTGGATCTTTCTATTATCTTTTGTATCTATAGGTAGTGAGCCTCCCTATTGGATATTGAGTCCTTTTTGTAGGAAGCGACCCTTTGTATTCGGGTAGTGAGCTCTTGGCAGTGAGCCTCTTGTATTCGGTTTTTGTTATTACTTTATATTGTGAGTTAATCCTCACCGTGGTTTTTCCCTCATTGGGTTTTCCACATAAAATTTGGTGTTCATTGTGTTGATTTTGCTTTTTGTTATCTACATTTCATTTTCATACTTAATAACAAAATAGTATGGATGTGAAGTTGATAAGTGTTTGAAGTTTTGCATTTGAATTTGGTGACAATTGATTCACCCCCCATCTCAGTTGTCCTACACCTTTTAACATAGATGTCATCATTGATTTCTTTATTGAAATCACCCCTAGATGAATGATCCAACTAAAGGTAAATGCAAAAATTGTCATCATATTCTATACCGTGATCACACATTGCACCAAAACCTTTCTCTACCTTCTTGCAAACATAGTCATCACTTGATATTGTGCTTGAACCACATGAAACCTCCATGCAATCATTATCCACAACAACTTGTTCATCACTAGTAACATCTATTTTTGGAGATAAATATTTTGCAGCCATATCCCTTCTTAGACTATTAATGAAATCAAGGCACTTGCATGATTGCTATATGTTAATCGAATTAATTCTTCCCATATTGAACCATAACCTAGAGTAACATCATAGGCTCTAAGAAACATATCAATATAGGAAAGTGTGTTAGGTCCAAATTATTTTGGCATCCTAGAAAGAGCAATGGAAAATCTATGACTAATGTCCATATTATACTCTTGCTCTTGACATTTGATGTTTTCTAATTCTTCAATAATAGTAGCAAGGTCTAAATGCAAAGAAAACTCTTCCTCAAATGCAACCATGAGCTGATTCCATAAAACAAAAGAATGCTCACGAAAAACATCATACCAATTATTTTCCTTCCCTACAATGACCTAACAAAAACTCCCACCTTCATTTCTTCATATTCAAACAAAAAAATTCCCATGGCATCTAAAAATGTATTGACATGTGCATCCCCCTCTAGAAGATCATACCCATAAAACCTAGGCATTGAAAGGAAGCTAGATACACGAAATAGCTTCCTACACCAATTTGTCAGAGGAGAGAATGTGCAAAATCCTAAAAATTCAAACCCTTATTCAATTAAAAAAGAGAAGATGCACATTGCAAGTAAACATAAACAACATCACATATATAAGAAAAACACATAACACCAGATATATGTGGGGAAAACATTTTGGGAGAAAAACCCCACACTCCAAAATCTTGAACAACGTATTATTTGTAAACAAATGGTTACAATACACTTGCAATACACGCCTCTACATGAGTATAACAATGTTACAATTCTAGAGCCAATCTGGTAGCATAACACACCTACAAAGCACAATAAAATACAACTCCAAATACAACACAAACATTTATAGAGCTCATGCAAATTTGGATGCCTAGAATCTTCACATGCAAGGTACGACCCAAAATGCATGTCATAATTAACTCTTACATTATAATAATATGTAATATGCCAATCCTTTTCATAATCAACCATAATTAACTTATGAAAAATGACAAGTTCCTCAAAATTAGCATATATTTTGGCTCTACAAAATGGGACACCCACTTCCACCAATTTAGCTTACAATTTCCATGAATGATTCTTACAAATATCATAACCCATCATAGAAATTTGTCATAACTTATCATAAAACATGACATAGAAGCTTATAACAATTTCCACCAATTTAGGCACAAACTTTGGTCCTAAAAAATGGATGCCTACCTCCTTGAAATTAGCTTCCAAAAGGTGTTGGAAGTTGTTTTCATTGATGTCAACACTAATTTTTGGTTGTGATTAATGTCAACACTTGCGGAGATTTGTGTGAAATTTTTTGGCAGTTGGTTGTCATTATTGACAACATTCACTATTGGGCTAACATTGATGTATGGAAGGGTTTCTAAAGTTCATGGTTGGATGTCATGCCTTATCTGATGTTTGCTAAAGTTTATGTCATTGAGTATGATTTCTGTCAGCAAAGTTAGTTTCATAATGATATATTAAGATGAGGATTAAAAGCATTGAGACATGGATTAAAAGTATTAGAAGTATTACTTACATTTGAGAGATGTTACTAAAGTTCTAATTTATGTCTTATGCTCTCTCTTGATGTTCTTGATAAAGCATGTGCTGCTCAAAGAAAGATTTGGCCTCCACAAGTTGCTTAAGTGTTTTTGATTTAGGAAGTTTCTTTAAAGTCTGTTTGGGAGAATGCTCTGTATTCCTCCACTGTTGAAGATATGGTCTTGTGGTTTGGGACTCAAAGTTAGCGATTTGTCAATGTTGCACTCCTATCTTTTTAGGCCACTAGTGTTGTTGAGGTTTCTATGTATTGCAAAAGGTTGGTAGTGTTGTTGGTTGTCTGGACTAGTTCGGGAAATGCTCCACACTTCTTTGCATTGATGTCTCTTCTCTTGTGGTTTGGTGAATGTGCTCACTGTTTGTGTAGTGTATCAGTTCCAATTTCCTATGAGTGGTGAAGTGGTCTGCAAGTTGTTCTATTAATGTCATATCTCATGTTTTTGCATTTTGTGCTTCCTAAATGAAGTATTTTGTTCCTATTTGATCCATGGTGGTTATTGATGACATGAAAATATAAAAAAGTGTATGGAACTATTGTTGTATGTTCATGGAACATCCCCATGTGCTGCACATGATGTTGATTAGTCGCTTTGGTGTTGCATTGTGTCATGAGTTGAATTTTTGGGTTATTTGTAGATATCTGGGTGATAGGGCTTGTTCTTTTGCTTGCACCTTGTGCTTGGGGGTATGTGCTAGAAATTGAAGATGTGCTATGATAGATTTGGGTCATGACTTATCCTATTTAGGACCGCATCAAGTAAATTAAATTGAAGGAATGTTTTTGAGCTGACCGATTATTGGCTTCGCGTTTTATATACATGTTTCATTTGATGCCAACTTAGATGCCAACTTAGATTAATGTGCGCTAGTGTATGAATTATTTTGGATCATATTGGAAGATGTATTAAGTTGGTTTTGGTCCTCTCTATCTTCAGGATAAGATCACATTATGTTTTGGGGGCTAACTTGTCAAATTCATTGATTATCTGCTTCCTAGTTGACCTAATTGAAGTTTTGAAGTGTTGTAGTGGATATAAATATAAAATCATTTTGAATGCAATGTGTAAGAGAAGAGTACATGTATGAAAAAGAAAGTGTGTGTAATGTATTGAATATCCAATAGAGTTAGTGCTACATTGTGAAGAGGAAAGATCATATGTTCTACAACGCCTCAGTCAGTAGAGTGTTATGTTGACAAATATTGTAATTCTCTCATAAAATTTTTGTATCCTACTTTGAGATACCGAATCTCATTAGGTCCTTGTATCTTGCATCTAGAGTTGTGTTTGCTTTAGTTCTGTAAGTAATTTGTATCTTGCATTGAGGTAGTGAGTCTTAGTTTGCAAGTCCTTTTTGGCAGTGAACTTTTATATTGTGAATTAACTCTCACCATGGTTTTCCCTCATTGGGTTTTCCACATAAATATGGTGTCATCTTGTGGATGTTTGTTCTTGTCTCTTTATCATTGATGCTGATATGGTTAGAAGTTAGAATTGCTATATCTTTCATTACTGAAGTTTCTAATGGTTTAACCTACTATATCTTTCTATTGATTTGTTTAATAGTTTGAAGTTTGTATTATGCTAAGGGATTCAAGATTCAGAAGGGTTTTTGTGTAGACTAATTCACCCTCCTCTTATTCTTCGGGTGTGTTCAACAATTGGTATCAAATCCAAGTTCCTCTTAAGAAGCCTAACAACTTGAGGTAAAAATTCAAGATGACACATGATGGCTCATACAAGGGTCCTAGGTTTGATGAGACTAATTATACTTTTTGGAAATTGAGAATGGAAGGACACTTAAACTCCCTAGGGTTTGGTATTTGGAAATCATGTAAAGATGGTTATACTACTCCTGCTACTCCTCCAACAGATCTAGTTGAAATCAGATTATATGAATGCAATTCCAAAGCTAAGAATGCTCTCTTATGTGGATTAGCTGATTTAGAACTTTTGAAGGCGATGAACTGTAGTTTTGCTAAAGATGTATGGGGAAAACTCAACATTATCTATGAAAGTGATACAAAAGTAAAGCGAGGTAAGATGCAAATGTTAGTGTAATTAATATTTAATTACACTTGCATAACTTTACTTAGGTAATGTTTTAATTCCTAGGTTAATTATTCTCATTCTTATCTTGTTGAGCTATCTTGTTGCTCAAGATAAGATTAGGGTTATGCATACTTTGCTTTTATAAAGCAAATCATCTCATGTAATTATGGATTCCTGAACAATAATATTTTGCACATCTTTTTACAATAGCTTTTCTTTTTATGTTTTTCTCTTTTGTGGAAGGTTTTTTGGTTTGCATGTTTGATCTTGGTTTCTAACATGGTATCAGAGCCTCGATTTGCAGCCCCTTCTCATATTTTTTGAGAAAATCATTGTAGAGTTAGTTTGAGATTCCTTGAGGGTTTCATACCTTGAGATTGTCTCTCTATTTGGGTGCTCTTGCATGGTTGATTTCGATGCACATTGGAGGAAATATGAGCCCATATTCGAGTTCAGGGCTATTGAAAAATTCAAGATCGACTTTTGTTTTGCCTGAATTCGACATTTTATGCTAGAGTTATGAGGGTTTGAAGATTTGCTAGATCTGGGAGTTGCGAAGCTTTTGGTGCATTTTCAGGCAGATTGGACCTTTCCATGAGATACAAAGTGTCTGAGAGACAAAAAATGACATATAACTCACTTATATTCAACGTCAGCTATTCGTGAGGCAATTTTTTTTTACCCAACAGGTTGTACGACCTGCCGAGTACAAGGTACGATATAGTTGCAAAAAAATATTATAATTTTTTTATATGGTCTACAATTTTATTTTACCGGGCTATATTAAAAATATCATTGGCATATATATTTTATTGGGTATACTAAAATCTTATGGTGGCAGATTTACTTTCTGCAAGCAAATTTTATGGTGGAAGGTTTTTTGGCAGGGGCCAAACCCTTGTCGGCTCCATCTGGCCGATTGTGTTGACTTTCCACCCCGCCGACCGTCCTTCACTGTCGGCCATTCTGTTTCTTCGCTGACCCCTCTTTCTGGTGCCCCTATCTTCTCTGGTGGTCATTGCAACCCCACCAACTCCTTATCTTTCGGCCCCCGGTCTTATCGCCGCCCCCGGGGGGGGGGGCTCTATTGTCAGTGGGTGGTGCCAGGAGCGGCGCCACCTTATCATCGCTATCTCACCACCCACCTACTACCTGCTTGGCAACGGGTTCTTAGGTATATGGGTGCTGTCATATGGCAGACCGAGAGCTAGGCTGAAAGGAGCTATTTTTTTTGCGCCCGATTAGCATTTAAGTACCCCAAATTGCCATTATGCAATTGTTTTTTTCATTTTATCATAACTTTTGATCCCGAAGGCGAATTTTTTGAAACGAGATATTCCCGGAAAGATGGTGAGCCCAATTTTCTGATGGTACAATGTTTTTTTAGAGATTTTTCTATTTGATGGGATGTTTTTCTTGTTGAAATCAGATGATTTTTTTTTGCTTCGGAGGGAATATCTTTTGACTCGATGATCCTTTTTTTGCCATTCTTGCTGCATTGGAAAGCTGGTTCAATCCTCTACATAGATCTGAGGTCTATTTTTATTTTCTATTTATGCATATTTAGAATTCTCTCCTTTTACAATCATTGGGTTATTGTAATAAATTAACTGAGATAAAGTTCTATCAGGGGGGTTTCTTGCATAATAATCTAATTAGAGTGTGCATGCACTTTGATCTCCATATTCATCTTGATTTTTCGACAGCTAACATGGGTTATATCTGGTTTCTTAGTTTATTTTGGCCAAATCTTGCTCTTTCTTAACACATCAAATTCACATCGATTCACACTTTAGATTGAGAGTGTATTGTTAATGATCCGCATTAGATACTTCTCAGTTTGAGGGCCATGTTTTTATGGTTAATGTTCTAGAGTCTTTATGGTACTTGTTCCCATGGAAG
This sequence comes from Sequoia sempervirens, assembly GCA_007258455.2. Classification (NCBI taxonomy): domain Eukaryota; kingdom Viridiplantae; phylum Streptophyta; class Pinopsida; order Cupressales; family Cupressaceae; genus Sequoia; species Sequoia sempervirens. The sequence goes on from VDFB02000002.1 coordinate 244,072,915, forward strand.
AGTTTTAGTCTCAATTTGGCATCGACATCGAGATACACATTTTCCAGATTTTGTCATCATTTCATCTACTATTGCTTCACAGATTCCAAGGTTGTTCCAGTTTGTGAGTTTTCCAGTGTTCCATGGCATCGGGTCTACTGTTACATTATTATGATTCCCCCTGAGTCCTTTAGTGACTCTCATTTGGTTTCTTGTAGACAAAAGTATCTTTCCTTTCTTGTCAGATTGAGGTTCTAGTGTTACTCCATAGTGTTCTTCCAGTGCTTCTTTGCAACAAACATCTCATTGTAGGGGGGTTTTGTCCCACTGGGTTTTCCTTCTCTACCTCATTATTGCATTTGTACATGGGTACCTGATCAGGCCTTGTTGTTGGGACCCATTCATGATTTCTTGCATTCATCTTAGTTTTAGGTGCATGCTTTTTTAGTCTCCCTAAGTGATCCGAGGGACAATTTTTTAGTGAAAATTGAAGTGTTCCCAATACTCTATATTTCAACTTCATCAGAAAGAGAACGACGTCCTGATTCCAATGCAACTTGAACGGGGCGAAAAGGACTCCGTTTGTGCAAGTTACGGCCAATCAAACTTCTAGTCAAACTGGCTTCAGGCGCGTCCAAAAGGCGAAAAAAATGATCTTCTCAAAAATTGATGGAACCAGCATCATCGCAAAGAGCTCGTCGAGATGATTCCGACAGCGTTCGTTTCGTCAAAATCCTATGTCGTATGCTCGAGTTAGAAGCAGTCAAACTTCAGTCAACTAGAGGGTACATGTGATGACGCCATCATACTGACATGGCAGTCCGTACTGTACGGACACAGGCGAATTCTGACCCAACACGTGGCAAGTGACTCGGTTGTATGGACCAATCATGTGTTGACACGTGGCATCCGTACTGATGACATGGCATCACCTGTGGCAGACAACTTGGCACCCAGTCAGCGTACGGAAATCCGCGTAAGCAGCTTCGTCAGCATCCATGTGGCTTCGACAGTGAATCATAACTCGACAAGTGTCTGCAGGTATTCGACATTCGGTTTGGGTTGTTTTAACAAAAGAACAGTGTTGTGATTCGAACCCCTGACCTCGCGGACGATAGCCATTCCTCACACCGTTGGACCACTGCACTCAGCTCTACTATATATAGACTGCGGGTTTGTTTTATTAACAATTTGGCAGATAATATTGTTAAAAGCGAGGCTGGCGGGGTTGGAACTACCGAGCCCACGGTCACTAATATGTTTAGCCACCGTTGCGCTCAAAAATGCTTTCAATAGCAGTTTGTTAGTGTTTGTTTTTCTTGTTTGAAACTTGCGGAGTTGAGTATAGAGCGTGGCCGGCGGGGTTGGAACCGCCGACCACCCTCTCAACAAAACGATATGCTACCGGTGAACCACGCGAGCCCTCTAAAATATGTATGGGCATTGGTACATTTTGTCATTAAACTGTTAGCCGAATGCCTAACAAAATGGCTAAATAAGCCAAAACAAACCAAAACTACTTCTAACAATCAAAACCAACAAACTAAATGGAGATATTAGAGGGTTGTACGAGATATAGGGGGAGATATGCAATTAATTTGATGGTTAAGCCTGATTAGGAAAATTTTAAGTATAAAAAGAGGGGTGTAGGCCTTGTTTTTGGAACTCCAGGTGGTGAGAACGAGAGAATGCTCGGGAGATGATTGTAATTGTTCCTGTACGTCGAAGTTATGCTATGATATCGATGTGCTTGAAGGGAATGATGCTGTCACAATTGTAACTAATTTTGGAGTATAATTGGATCGATCACTCCGTTGGAGAGGGGCCCAGAGACGTAGTCCTTAGGGATGAACTCCGTTATCAATTGTGTTTGTCTCCTCTTATTCTTCTCTCTTTCTTTTCAGTTCATTATCTTGGCATTTATATTATGATCATTTATTCATTTGAGCATTTTATTATGTAATCATTTATGTTAAGCATTGTATTAAGTGATCTTTTACGTTACGTATTTTGTAAGCAATTTGTCCTAGATCCTATATAGATCACTAAGTTGCATTTATGGGGGGGTGTTAGTGTAATTAATATTTAATTACACTTGCATAACTTTACTTAGGTAATATTTTAATTCCTAGGTTAATTATTCTCATCCTTATCTTGTTGAGCTATCTTGTTGCTCAAGATAAGATTAGGGTTATGCATACTTTTCTTTTATAAAGCAAATCATCTCATGCAATTATGGATTCTTGAATAATAATATTTTGCACATGTTTTTGCAATAGCTTTTCTTTTTCTATTTTTCTCTTCTTTGGAAGGTTTTTTGGTTTGCATGTTTGATCTTGGTTTCTAACAACAAATCTTTAAAAGTAGATTTGAGACTCTAAGGATGACAGAAGATGAAGACATTGCTAGTTACATGCTCTGAGTACAATAAATTATTTCTGGAATCACTGGCCTTGGTGGAGAAGTAAAAGAAAGTGAAATTGTGAAGAAGTTTTTGAGGTCCCTCCCAAAATCTTATAGTCATAAAGTGTCTGGCATTGAAGAATCTAAAGAGAGATAAGATTAAAAGGGGTCCCTATTACAAGGAGAGTAGCGGTTCCTCAGAAGATGAGGAGAATGAATCAAATGGTGAAACTCTCTTTATGGCCTTTAATACTATTGACAAACTTTAGTATACTCTAAAAGACTTGAATGAAGAAAAGGAACTAAATCAAAAATATTAGAGCTTGCTTAAAAAATCAAAGGAAGAAATTGACAAATTGAAAGCCAAAGTAGAAGAAGGTAAAATTTGTGAAGAAAAACTAAAAAGGGTAGAAGGTATGATCTCTGATTTAAAAATAAAGGTTGAAGAAGGCAAGAGGATTGAAGATTGCTTGAATACCAAGATCAATAACAAGGTTGCTAAATGTTTAAAGCTTGAAGAATAGATTTTCACTTTGAGGAATTCCCTAAAAAGAGAAAAATAACAAATTGAAAAAGGAAAGAAGTTTGGTCTCGAGGATAGCTCCAAATCAATTGAAAGCTCCAAATCAATTAAGGAGAAAGCTTGTAATGAAGACTCTAAGAAGAATGGGTCCAAAGATGAAAATAATGTTCAAAATGGTAGGAAAGAAGATGGATTCATCCCTGTCCAGAAAAAAAAAGGATTCAAAATTCCTCCATCTACAAGACATCATTCTCCTACTAGGTTCAACTAATCCTTTCAAGGCTATTGTTTTTCTTGCAATAAATTTGACCATAAGGCTGTTGTTTGTAGAATTAGACAAAGAGAAAATGATAACATGGGTAGAAGATCATTTATGCCTCAAAGAAACAATACTGGGCCTTATTTTATGGTTATTGTTGTAAGGAAGCTAAGGTAGTGAAACAAATTCCTACACTAATCTTGAGAGGAGAATAATGCAAAAAATTGTAGGTCTTTAAAAGTTACAAAAACTTAAACAAAAATAAACATAAATATCATGCATACCACAACACAGTGATTTATGTGGGGAAAACCCTTTCGAGAGAAAACCCGACACTCCAAAATTCACCCAATAATTAGGTCAACAAAATATCCATCATTAGATCTAAAACCTAATAATTAATAGTCTAGATTTACAATATATCATTTATTTAATGTATGTCGGCTATTTAGGAGTTTTCTAAAAAAACAAAAAATTGTTTACACACATCCCATTCCTCCCCTCCACCTCGTCCTCCCATTGTATATCACACCTATCAGTGTAACTAGGATATATATATTATATATCCTATCAACAATAACCTTTATATAATTGCAAGGTTGAGACAATTTCCTAGAAAATCTCCCACTTATCAAACACCTTGCAATAACAACGAGAGGGAGTAAACATTGTCTCTTAATTGCTAGGGGCCGAAAGGCCCATAATCTCTGAATCCCATATGAACTTCTCTGTGCTCATAGGCTTAGTTAAACAATCAACAGTTGACATTAATCAAAGTCTCTAGCTTAACCAACTTCACCCTTCCACCTTCAACTATATCTTGAACAAAATGATACTGTACATCAATGTGCTTGGTCCTGGCATGAAATGTCAAGTTCTTGGCTAGACATATCACACTCTAACTATTGCATATAAATTGTAACTACACCTTGCTTTATTCCAATATTTGAACATAGTATCTTAAGCCAAATGACTTCTTTACAAGCATCAGTAGCTTCCATATACTTAGCTTTAGTAGTGGACAAATCAACCATAGCCTGTCAGTTTCTCATCCAACTAATTGCACCACTAAGCACTAATGGATTGTTTTCTATCAATATTGCCTACCTAGTATGTGTTAGGATTTAGGTGTCATCAACCTTGTAAATCCTTTATTTTATTATCCTCCTAAAGTGTTTTGTACATTTACCCATAAGAGGTGAAACTGTTTGACCAACAGTGGTGAAAGAGACTATGTAAATACAGTGTTACCGTTACCATTTATCCTTATGGAAAAGGACAAATTAGCTAGACGTCCCACCTTGGAATCTTCTAAAATAAGGTTGTGGGTCAAAATAGGGTGTTGTAAGAGCATCTATGACATGCATGCAAGTTGTCATAAGATGCTATGATAGTATGACAGATTCCTTATGACAAAATATGCTTTTTTTAGACCCCAGGCACCCATGCATAAAAGATGCCTTATGACAGCTGTAAGAGCATCTGTAAGAGGTTATTTTTGGTATTTTTGACCATTTCAAGGAGGAAGGCATGTGTTTTTTCTAGGTGGTATTGCTGCCTATTGTTTGGTGAAACCATGGTGGTTTTCATCCTCACAAATCTCTATAAATTGGGGCCTTGAGCTAGTGTTATCAGAATTGAGTTTTGCAGGGTAATAGGGTGCTGCTGGATTTACAGGGAATGATAAGAGAAGTCTATTGCTGCATGTAATATTGAAGATTATCAATAATATACTTGCCTCTCTTTCGGTGGTGGAGTTTTTTCCCTTCGCGGTTTCTCCACGTAAATCTGTTGTTGCATGTGTTATATTGTTCTATCTCTCTCTCTCATTCTTTCTTCACACTAAGGCTAAGGTTAATCTACATATTTCAGATTTGCATTCACACATTTAAGTTCATATTGCAAGCTTTCTTCACCTTGTTTTTCAACATTTGGTATCAGAGCTAACGGTTCTGTTAAGGAAGGGACACTTTCCTTTTAGAGTGTTGAAGGTTTTTTGCTGCAGTGGGAGCTTTTGTGTTGTGGGTTTTGCAGATTTGTGAAAGATTGCATACCATGGCCTCCACCTCTCATCTAGATATTGAGAAGTTCAATGGAACTGGTTACGAGATGTGGAAGTTGAAAGTGGAGGACCTTCTTGAGGAAAGAGATCAGTGGTTACCAGTTTCAGTTGAAAAGAAGCCATCTACTTCAACCTTGTCAGATGAAGATTGGAATAAGTTAGACAAGAAGGCTCGAGGGACTATTCGGTTGTGTCTCACAGATTCTGTCCTCCTGAATGTCTCTTCAGAAGACACAACATACAAGCTTTGGAGGAAGATAGGTGAAATCTACCAAACTAAGAGTTTGTCTAACAAGTTGTATCTCAAAAGATGTTTGTATTCATTAAAGATGAAGGATGGTGAATCTATTGCTGAACATTTGAATGCTTTTAATTTGATTATAAGTCAGCTTGCATCTATTGATGTTAAAATAGAAGATGAGGATAAATGCATTTTATTGATTTGCTCTTTGCCAGAATCTTGGGAAAATTTAGTTATTGCTATAACAAGTGGTGGTGCAGAACCTAAGTTGGATACTATTATTCCCATACTTCTTTCAGAGGAGATGAGGAGAAAGACCATGCGCAGTGGCTCCCAAGATGCCTTGCATGTGCGAGGTAGGCCCAAGGAGAAAGAGCCTAAAGGGGATAAGAAGAAGGATAAGTCTAAAGGACGATCTAAGACCCCTGGAAAGAGTAGAGTGAAGTGTTGGAACTGTGGTAAACGGGGACATGTGAAGAAGGAATGTAGAAACAAGAAAAAGAATGCAGATTCCTCCACAGAAAAGTCCTCTGATAACGGTGATTCTGATGCTTTGATTATTTCAGCTAACACAGTTTGTAATGATGCTTGGCTTATTGATTCAGGTGCTTCCTTCCATATGACTCCTCATAAGGAGTGGTTTTCTACATACAAAGAATATAATGGAGGAGAGGTCTTCATGGGTGATAATAGCTCAAAAAAGGTTATTGGTAAAGGAAAGGTAAAGTTGTGTTTCAGTGATGGGAGGGTTAAAACCCTTGATGATGTTTTACATATTCCAGGACTTACAAAAAGTTTAATTTCAGTTTCCAAGTTGAATGATTCTGGGATGCATGTGACATTTGACAAGTCTGGTTGCAGGATGGTAAGGGGAAGTTTGGTGGTTGCTAAAGGATCTCAGATAGGGAATTTATTTACGCTACATGCCTCTACTTTTTGTAACTCCTCTTTTGTAACTAGCGCTGAAAATGCATGTATGTTGTGGCACCATAGATTGGGTCACATTGGTGAAAAAGGTCTTAGGACCATACTTGATAAGAAACTAGTAGATGACATTTCTGATTATTCTGTTGGTAAAAATGATTTTTGTGAGGATTGTGTGTTTGGTAAACAAAACAGGTCATCATTTCCTAAAGGAACTAATAAAGCTAATGGATTGTTAGAACTTATTCATTCGGATGTGTGTGGTCCAGTGGATACAGATTCTTTGGGTAGATCTCGTTATTATGTTTCCTTCATTGATGATTACTCAAGATATACTTGGATTTATTTTATGCATTCAAAATCTGAAGTTTTCACCAAATTTAAGGAATTTAAGGCATTGGTTGAAAAGCAAACAGATTATAAGATAAAAGTATTGAGATCTGACAATGGGGGTGAATATTGTTCTAAGGAATTTGATGAGTTTTGCAAACATGCAGGAATTGTTAGGCAAAAGACTACACCTTACACACCCCAACAAAATGGGGTAGCAGAAAGAATGAACCGTACATTAATGGAAAGAGCTAGGAGCATGTTAAGTAGTGCTAAGTTAGACAAATGCTTTTGGGCAGAGGCTGTTGGTACTGCTTGTTATTTAATTAATAGATCTCCTTGTAAAGCTCTTGTTGATAAAACTCCTTATGAAATGTGGTTGGGTAAAAAGCCTTCAGTTTCACATTTAAGGGTCTTTGGTTGTGAGGCTTTTGTTCATGTGCCTCAAGAGAAGCGGTCTAAATTGGATCCCAAATCTTAGAAATTTATCTTTGTAGGTTATGGTGAAAATGTTAAAGGTTATAAACTTTGGAATCCACTAACACGAAAGATGATATTTTCAGGGAACTTAGAGCTAACTCTGAAGATGTGCAACCAAAGGAAAAGTCAAAGACAGTGCATTTTGAAAGTAAGCAAGAAGATGCACATGTGGAAGAACAGAGAGATGCACAAGAAGATGGAGAAGAAGAAGAGAGTTCTGACGAATCCCTTGTAACAGAAGAAGTTGAAAACAATGAGGATGAACATGAGGAGGAACCTCTTACTCCACCTTTGAGAAGATCCACAAGACAACAAAATCCAGTTGACAGGTATAGCCCACCTGATTTTCATTATAAATTTGCTTTGTTATGTACTGATGATGAACCTAGATCATTCAGGGAGGCTCTCTCTTCAGAATAATGTGAGTCTTGTATGTAGGCCATGCATGATGAGATGATGTCTTTGAAAAATTGTGACACCTAGGATCTTGTTAGTTTGCCCAAAGGAAGAAAGGCCATTGGTTGTAAGTGGATATATAAAAAGAAGTTTGGTGTAGACGGAAAGTTGGAATGGTACAAGGCCAGATTAGTGGCCAAGGGCTACTCCCAAAGAGAGGGAGTTGATTTTGGTGAAATATTCTCTCCTGTTGCTAAGTTAACCTCTATTAGATTCATTTTATCCATTGTTGCTGCTTATGATTTAGAAATAGAACAAATGGATGTTAAAATTGCTTTCTTGCATGGGGATTTAGAGGAAGAAATTTATATGCAACAGCCTGATGGTTTTGTTGTGAAAGGAAAAGAACACTTGGTTTGCATGTTAAAAAGGTCTCTATATGGTTTGAAACAGTCACCTAGGATGTGGCACTAGAAGTTTGATGCATTTTCATTAAATATGGGTTTTGTTGGAAGTGATGAGGATCACTGTGTTTACTTTAAAGTTATTGATGATTAGATACTGATTATTGTCTTATATGTGGATGATATGTTGCTCATTGGTAACAATAAGGCAATGATTAGGGAACTTAAAACTTAGTTTTCTAGCACATTTGATATGAAAGATTTAGGGGCTGCTAAATATATTCTTGGGATGGAAATCATTAGGGATCGGATTCACAGAAAGCTTTGGTTAAGTCAGAGCAAGTATGTTAACACTATTTTGCAAAGGTTTAATATGCAGGACTGTAAACCAGTAAATATTCCATTTCCTATTGGTACTAAGTTGAGTTTAGACATGTGTCCTAAATTGGATGATGATATTGATGAAATGTCTAAAGTTCCTTATGCTAGTGCTGTCGGTAGTTTAATGTATGCAATGGTTTGTACTAGACCAGATATAGCCCAAGCAGTGGGAGTTCTAAGCAGGTTTATGTCTAACCCTGGTAAAGAACATTGACTTTTGTCAAAAGGGTATTTAGATATTTGCAAGGCACTTTTGATTACTATTTGGTTTATCATGGTACTGACAATGTTGATAAGTCATTGGACATACAGGGTTTTGTTGATGCAGATTGGGCAAGTGACTTGGATAGTCGAAGGTCCACTAGTGGCTATGTGTTTACTTTGTTTGGAGGAGCAGTGAGTTGGATGAGTAAAAGAAAACCTACAGTTGCTTTGTCTACCAACTGAAGCAGAGTATATGGCTGCTACACATGCCTCTAAGGAGGCGGTTTGGTTACAAAGACTTGGTAATGGTATTGGTTTTGATTGAGGATAGTGAGGATCGGATGTGATAGTTAGAGTGCCATATGTTTGGCTAAAAATCCTATGTATCATGCTCGTACTAAGCATGTTGATGTTCAGTATCACTTTGTGTGAGAAATGGTTGAGAATGGACAAGTCTTGATTGAAAAAGTTGACACTTTGGATAATGTTGCAGATTCTCTTACGAAGCCAGTCACCACGGAAAAGTTCTCTTGGTGCAGAAAGGCCATGGGCCTTGATCACTGTACTTAATTCTATGTAATTGTATCTCTATGGGTGTAATTTACAATGTATGATGTCAAGTGGGAGAATGTTAGGATTTAGGTGTCATCAACCTTGTAAATCCTTTATTTTATTATTCTCCTAAAGTGTTTTGTACATTTACCCATAAGAGGTGAAACTGTTTGACCAACAAGTGGTGAAAGAGACTATGTAAATGCAGTGTTACCGTTACCATTTATCCTTATGGAAAAGGACAAATTAGCTAGGCGTCCCACCTTGGAATCTTCTAAAATAAGGTTGTGGGTCAAAATAGGGTGTTGTAAGAGCATCTATGACATGCATGCAAGTTGTCATAAGATTCTATGACAATATGACAAATTCCCTATGACAGAATATGCTATTTTTAGACCCCAGGCGCCCATGCATAAAAGATGCCTTATGACAACTGTAAGAGCATCTGTAAGAGGCTATTTTTGGTATTTTTGACCATTTCAAGGAGGGAGGCGTGGGTTTTTCTAGGTGGTATTGCTGCCTATTGTTTGGTGAAACCATGGTGGTTTTCATCCTCACAAATCTCTATAAATTGGGGCCTTGAGCTAGTGTTATCAGAATTCAGTTTTGCAGGGTAACAGGGTGCTGCTGGATTTACAGGGAATGATAAGAGAAGTCTATTGCTACATGTAATATTGAAGATTATCAGTAATATACTTGCCTCTCTTTCGGTGGTGGAGTTTTTTCCCTTAGGGTTTTCTCCACGTAAATCTGTTGTTGCATGTGTTATATTGTTCTATCTCTCTCTCTTATTCTTTCTTCACACTAAGGCTAAGGTTAATCTACATATTTCAGATTTGCATTCACACATTTAAGTTCATATTGCAAGCTTTCTTCACCTTGTTTTTCGACAGTATGAATCCACATGAACATGAATATCAAGGGAGGTCTCATATTTAGACATATTACTATGATAACACAAGGAAAAATCTGAGGTACCGCATAAATATCTGAAGACCCTTTTAACTGCATCCCAATGAACTCTACCAGAATTAGACATATATCTGGAAATAACTCCCACTACTTGGGAAATATTTGGTCTAGTACAAACCATATCATACATCAAACTTCTAGTTGCACTCTAGTAAGGAACTTTGCTCATGTCTTCCATCTCTAATGAAGATGTTGGACAGTATGAAATAGATAATTTTTTTCCAACATAAAGGGGAACATACAATGGTCTACAATCTTGTATGTTAAATCTCTATAAATTAAATTAAAATACTTACTTTGGCCAAGCCATATCTTTCTGTTCACTCTACCTCTTTTAATTTCCATCGCAAGAATTATCTAGCTGCACCAAGGTCTTTCATTTTAAATTTAGCAACAAGTTGAGATTTCAATTTTGAAATCATATATTTCCCTTTTCCAATAAATAACATCAACATATAATGAAATGAACATGAAATGATCACCATCAATTTTATAATGAACACAATGATCTATTTTACAATGCTCAAATCCCAAACTCGACACATATGTATCAAATTTCTGGTACCACATCCTAAGACTCTGTTTTAAGCCATAAAAATATTTCTTCAATTTGCAAACCAACTTACTTTTACCTTTCACCACATAGTGCGTTGGCTATGTCATATAAATATCCTCCTCCAAGTCACCATGAAGGAAAGTAGTTTTCACATCCATTTTCTCAACCTCTAGATCATAAGCAACAATAATAAAAGCAAAAATCTAATGGATGCCATTTTTGTAATAGAGAAAATATCTCACCATAGTCAACACCCTCAACTTGAGAGTAACCTTTCACAAAATTCCTTGCTTTGTAATTCTCAATACCTCCATCTAAACCAATATTTTTCTTGAACACCCATTTGCAACCAAAAGGTTTCCATCCTTCAGGAAATGGTAGGAGATCCCATGTATCATTCTTTTTCAAAGATGTCATTTCTTTATCCATAGCAATCTTCTAGGATTCTTGCATCATTCATACCTAATGCCTCTTCTACAAATATAGGCTCATTCATGTTAGTATTCAAAGAAAAAATACATCTCCAATCATTAGGTGAATACCTTTCAGGTGTTTGTCTATGCCTTTTAGACCTATGAATAAGCTGAGTTGGAGGTTCTTCCTCCTCTTTTGAAGATTAAGAGCTAGATGAGGTTTCCTCAATTTCTTGTCTATCCATGGGCCTCAATTCAAATTTCTCAAATTTATAAGGAAATTGAATCACATCTTCCTGTTTACTTTGTTCTGGCTGCACTGTAATAGAAGAAGGCTTAGTTTATCTAAAAATAACACTTCTACTATGTATTACCTTCTATGCAGCAGGATCCCAAAGCTTGTATCCTTTCACACCATAACTATATCTGATGAAAATGTTGGAGTACAGGACCACTGGGAGGGGGGGTGAATCAGTGGTCAAATAAAAACTAATTTCAAAACTTAACACACTTGATTATTCAAAGACTATAGATATTGTATGTTATGTTCTCACAAAGATATGCAAATTAGAACATAACATTTGAATCAAAGATGATCAACCAAGAACAATTTAACACAACATCTAGAGGAAACAAAACACAAGTTTTATGAGTGGAAAACCCTAAAAGGGTTAAAAACCACTTTGAAAATTTGTTTTATTAAGTCACACTAGCTAAAACCTTGCTGATTACAAAAAGCATGCCTCACTGGCAATACAACAAGCCTAACTAGAAATTAATCAAGCCTCACTGGCAATCAACCAAGCCTCACTAGAAAATCCTCATGTCTCACTAACAAATACCATGCCTTATTGGCAAATATCCATGTCTTATTGACAATATTCAAAAGGAAAATGAATGAAATTTAGAGGGTTAATTTGTTTCAATTCAAACCACTACACTATCAAAGCTTCACCATAGTTTTTCACACTTACCAAAGCATTTTAATACCATTCTAGAAAAAACATAGCTCTGTAATCGTACTTACTATCATCATGCTCTGATAAAAACCAACATCATCTTGAATTGTAGAAAGAAAAACTATTATATCTATCCTATCATTGTCTTTTCAATCAAAACATAACACACTCTATTCATCAAAAATACACTTCACCTTCAAATCAAAACTCCAATACAATAACTTGACTGTTAGTATTAAAAAAAATCAATCTAGAACATACACCTTCAATATGGTGCCATGAAAATAACTATTAATCTATTCATATTCAAGTGATTGCACAAATAAGTGACTATCAAAGTTCCCATCAAATTAGAGCAACTAGAAATAACCATTCATTGGATTTAAATATGGGTTTTTGATCTTTGCCTCCCGCCAATATCAACATTAAACAACCCTTGATTCTTATTCAAACAACATAAGTTAGGATAACAACTTGCTCAACCAATTAGACTAAAAGGAAAGGGATGGTTAATGAACAATTTTAAACCCTTGACAAAGTTAAATGAATTTAACTTGCTATCACTGGTCAATGAACAAATATATCAAAAAGTAACTTTGTTAATAACTTTGCACAAAAAGATTCTATTTAGGGTTTTAGAAACAAGGTATAAAAAATGGATAAACCTTAACCTTTTCCAATAAACTTGAACCACTGATGATTGATTTTAGAACACTACGAATCAACACATGTTCCAGCCTCTGATACATAATACTATGCCTCTGAAATTTGCCAAGAAAGATAAGCTTTGATGCCAAATGTGCTTTAGGGTTTTTGAACCTTGAAATGAAAGAACCTTATCACCAAAATGATTGTGACTTGAAACAACATGAACAAGCAAGTTTCTCATCAACCAACACCAATTTGATTAATCTACATTTGACTATCAGCTGAAGAGAAGCAATAAGCATATGAGCTTCAACATTAGGGATTTGAATTATGAATGAATGGACACCAAGTACTTTGAAACCCTAAAGAAAATTTGAATAACCAAGAAACTTTATGATTGAATACTTTGCAATCAACCTTTGTATGAATCCCATGCCTTCAAGGCTATCAACTCATGAGATTACAAGCATCGTGAGATGGCCAACAACACCACATGAAGAGAAGCCATCATAAAAATGAAACTAAAATTTGACATCAATGATAAAACATCATGTCGTGCAAGCCAACAAACTCCCCCTTTGGAATTGATGTCAATTTAACCAATTTTGCACCTTGTTGTTCCCCCTTTGAAAACAATGACAAAGGAACTCATGAAAAGGAACAAGAGAAAACTGTCACTTGCAAAAGCACTAAATACTAACATTGAATATTTGCAACCACTTCACCAAATATAAGAAGGCAAAAAGAATGGAATACCTCACTGTTTGAGCACAGATATCTATCCAAAAAAATTTCTCCAAGATCATTGTACCTATCCATCGTACAAGAGAATTGAATGGATTGACAAAAAATAGCAACACACAGATCGTAGTCACTAGATCTCTTTGTGATCATACCCCTGACACCATAATTTTGCAACTAACTTTGACAAGATAACACTATGAAACTAAGAAAGATCACTATCAAAGCAACATAAAGCAGTCTTATTCAACAAAATAGGTGAACAATGTCACACCAACCAAAATACTCTCATCATGCAAGAAGAGAAAATAAAACTAGCTCTCAAGGAACTATGAGCATCAAGAACCCATTGTCTCATTCAACAAACCACTACCCTTGGTATGGAAGAAAGAACTGTCTAAAGAATTATGAACCAAGAAAATGAAGATAATACAAAGAATAATCAAGAACCAAGACATTCAAACCTCTGTAATGATTAGCACTGTCCAAATAACCATTACATAAACTGTTACACAGAAAGGAACACCACATATCACTGCAAACATTGCATACTTTTCCACTATCAGCTATCAATAATGACAAGAATATTGTTAAGAGATTAGAACCAACAAGAAAAGAAACATGCAAATGCACATATTTGTTATATTGTCATCAAAGAACTTCTCAATTACAAGCAAAAATTGTGAATACCACTATCATTGGTAGACAAAGCACCCAAACTAGTGTCATCACTACATATGAAGCAAGAGACAAGAAGAAACCATTTACCATCTTTTTCAATACCCCTACAAAAAGAGTCTTTCAAGACAAAAACAACTCTAGAAAAATGCATACCGCTAACACAACATGAATACCACTGCACCAAACATGAATAACTGCACCAAATCACCATCAAGGCATAGCACTAAAATATATATAATTGGAAAAGGTATAGCACTGTCATGACCACTGTACAAAAACCAAGCATTCACCAAGATAGAAGTACTATGCATTCATTACTGCCACTGTGCAATCATTACTGATAACAATAACAAAGAGGCATAACTAAAAATCATTGAAATATCCACAAGAGGGATTATAGAATAGATGCATAGTCTCCCCCTAGAACCATGCACAATTGATCTATTTTATTGAAGAGAGACAAGGGAAAGAACACCAAGCTTGTCCCTCAAGTTCTCAAAAACCTCCTTTTCCAATGGCTTTGTGAAGATATTAGCTACTTGATCACAAGATGTTTCATAATCTAACGTAACTTCATTTGCAAAAACCTTTTCCCTCAAGAAATGATATCTAATAGCTATATGTTTGGTTCTTGAGTGCATAACATGATTCTTGGAGATATTGATTGCACTAGTGTTATCACATAAAATAAGGACTAGTTGAGAAGCATCTACCTTAATATCCTTGAGATTTTGAACCATCCAAAGTACTTGTGAATAACAAGAAGCAACATGTTCAATATATTCTGCTTCAACAATTGATAAAGCCACTGAGTCTTGTTTCATGCTATGCCAAGACACTAATCTACCACCCAAGAAAAATGCTTCTCCACTAGTACTCTTTCTATCATCAATACACCCTGCCTAATCAACATCAATATAGGCAAGTAAAGTGAAATCATTATGTATAGAATACCAAAAACCATTATCAATAGTGCCATTGAGATATCTAAAGATTATTTTGACTGCATTAAGATGAGATTGCTTGGGAGAGGACTAAAATATTTCCACTAAGAATACAACCTACATGATATCAGGCCTTGAGGTCGTCAAGTACAAGAGACCACCCATCATAGATTTGAATAAGGTCTGATCTACATTAGGTGAATCATCTTCTTTACCTAGCTTGCATCTAGTTACCATAAGAGTCCCAACTAGTCTACTTTCATCCATTTGAAATCTTTTGAGCATTTCTTTTGCATACTTCATTTGAGAGATGAAGACACCTTTCTCAAGTTATGAGACCTACAATCTAAAAAGGACAACTCTCCAATCATAAACATCTCAAATTCAGGTTTCATGATGTTAGGAAAAGCATAACACATGTTGTCATCATTGCTCCCAAAAATGATGGCATCTACATAGACAACAACAAGAATATCTTCGCCTTTTGTCATGAAAAAAAAATTGCTATTCACTCCTCCTTTTGTGAACCCTTGTCCTTGCAAGTACTTATCCAACCTAGAGTACCATGCTCTAGGAGCTTGTTTCAAGCCATACAATTTTTTTTAAAAATTTGTAGACATGATCTTGTTTTACTTTACACTCAAAACCTTTAGGCTGCTCCATATAAACCTCTTCCTCAAGATCACCATTGAGAAAAGCTAATTCAACATCCATTTGAAACACCTTGAAATTTTTGTAAATAGAAAAAGCTAGAAACATCCTTATGGCCTCAAGTCTAGCTACAGGTGCAAATGTCTCATCAAAATCAATACCCTTAACTTGAGAGTGCCCCTTGCAAACAAGTCTTGATTTATTTCTAATTACATTACCTTTTTCATCAAGTTTGTTTCTAAAAACACATTTTCCCCAATAGCATTCTTGTCTTTGGGTCTAGAACAAGTTCCCATGTCTTGTTCTTTTCAATCAAACTTAACTTCTCCATGGATTTAACCCAAAACTCATTTTTGCTAACCTCTATATAGGTCTTTGGTTCTATTTCTAAGATCAAAAAAAAATGCACTTGATCACTTGTTTTAGCAAGCTTTCTTCTTGTTTACATGCCAATATTTTTGTCCCTGATGATCAACTCATGAGGATGATCTCTTTGTAGAGATTTTGAAGGAGTTTTAGCTATATAATTCATAGGCTTTTCAAGAGTACCTTCCTCCACTTGAACTTCCACCTCTTCTTATGATACATGATCTTCTTCTTCATTATCTTCTATCTACTATTCACAAGGCTGCAACCTTTCATAAATTTTAACATTAACACTTTGAACTATTCTTTTGAGTCTTTTATTAAAACATTTATAGGCTTTACTATGTGTAGAATAGCCTAAGAAAATACCTTCATCATTCCTAGTCTCAAAACTTCCCAAATTTTCATCATCTCTCTTGATAAAGCATTTACTACCAAAAACTTTGTTATAACCAACATTTGCTAACTTACCATGCCACAGTTCAAATGGAGTATATTTAGTTTTTACCCTTAATTGCACCCTATTTAGAATATATACAACTGTATGAACTGCTTCTTTCCAATACATGTTAGGCATATTTGCATCAAGAAACATTGTTCTTGCCATCTCCTTGACTATTCTATTCTTTCTCTCAGCTACTTCATTTTGCTATGGTGTCCTAGATGTTGAATATTGCCTTTTAATGCCATGCCTTTCATAGTAGTCCTCAAACTCCTTTGAAATATACTCTCCACCCTTATTCGATCTTAGACATTTTATTTTCAAATATGATTCTCTTTCAACCATATTTCTAAAAATCTTGAATCTATCAAATGCTTTTGATTTATGCTTCAAAAAAGTCACCCAAGTCATCCTAGTATAATCATCAATGAAAAGCATAAAGTATCTTTCACAATTTAATGACTTTGTCCTTGTAGGACCACACAAATTAGTATGAAAAAGTTGTAAATATTTAGTAGAAGAGTATTCTTTGGACTTAAAATTGATTTTTGTTTGCTTACCTAGTTGGCATTCCTTGCAAGTGCTGCTGATTTGCTTAAAGATGAGTGACATATTTCTCACATTCTAATTTTTACTAACCTTAACAAGATTGTCAAATTTTACATGTCCAAGCATCCTGTGACATAACCAACTTTCTTCAACCTAGCCCATAAAACAAACATATCCATCTTTATCTCTGTTTACAACCTCTTGAAGATTATAAATATTTCCTCTTGTCCTTAACCTTGCTGCAACTGTTTTTCCTATTTTTTTCTTTATTACACAACCTTGAGCATTGAATAGAACATCAAATCCATTGTCACAAATTTGACTTACTCTCAAAAGGTTATGTTTTAGGTCTTCTACATAGTATACATCATGCAATGGTGTATCATCATCTAAGGATATAGTACCTTTTCCTTTGATTTGAATACAAAAAACATCTACAAACTTGACTAATCCACTTGCATAATATTTAAATTTGTTTAATTTACTCTTATCCCCAGTCATGTGATGACAAAACCTAGTGTCTACAACCCATAGATCTTTCTTCTTTACATGTAGGGAAGTTTGAAAAAGCATAGCTTCAATCTTTTTGACAGTCATCTTTGGTCTCCAAACTAATTTCAACTTATTAGCATTAGAATGAGCACTAATTCTCTTTTGTTGCATCTCTAGGTTAGGTCTACAAAACTTAGCTATATGCCCAAAATTTCCAAAATTAAAGCATCTCAACTTGTTTAAGAATTCAAAAGGATTTCTACTTGCAAAACCTGACATCCTTCTAGATACAATCTTACATTCACTAGCTTTATGCCCATATTGGTTACAATTAAAGCAATAACCAAAGAAATGTATATTATACCTAAATGAAGTATTCCTTTTTCTATTAAATGGTTTCATGAACCTTTTATTTATGACATTAATACCACCATCAACATGCTAAAGATCATTGGAATGTGAACATTGACCTTCTACAAACCCTAGACCAGTCTTGTCCTTGTGGCCTTTTTGTTTATCCATGAAATCTACTAACTTGTCACTACTATCACACATATCTAATCTTTTCCTCAAAGCTACAACTTTTGCCTCCTTTTTGAGTTTTTTTATTTACCAAGAGAACATCTCAACTCTCCCTTAAAATCAATCTCTTCTTCATCATTATCAGATTGATCTTCACTCTTTTCTTTCTGATTTTCACTTAGACTATCAATAGCCAAAACAAATTTTCTTCTTCTTCAATAGAACCTTCTGAACAACTATCCGTTACATCAACATCCTTGATAAATAGACTTTTCTTCTTTTTGAAAAAGTTTTTCCTTTTAGGATTAAATTGTTTCTTCTTTCCTTGTCCCCTATTGTTCTCCTCATCACTTTTAGGATCTTTATAGGGACATTAAGCAACATAATGTCCAATTTTACCACAACTGAAACACTTGAATGGAAGCTTCCCCTTATACTTTCCTGACCCTTTTTTCAATTTGCTTAGAAAGGTAGATTCTTTATCATTCAATTCCTTTGAATCATAATTTATTTCTTTATCCTTTTTGATAGATTTAAAAGCAACCTCTTTTCTTGTAGATTCATCATTACAACTTTTTATCTCATAAGCTATAAAATTTCCATGAAGTTCATCTAAGGTAAGTTTATTTATATCCCTTTCTTCTACACCAGATATCTTAGAATCATACTTGGTTGTTAATGACCTTAGAACCTTCTTAACAACTATTTTTTCCTCCAATGTCTCACCAAGACCACAAATAGCATTGAATATCTCTTGAACTCTTAAAAGGTAATCAACAATCTTCTCTTCTTCATTCGTTCTTAGTCCTTCAAATTTGGCTCTAAAGTTTTGTAGCTTGGTTTCCTTGACCTTATCATCACCCTAATAGGTACTAGATAACCTATCCAACACAACTTTGTAGATTTACGATCCATAACCTTGACAAGTATATCATTGGTCAATCCACAAAAAATGGCATTTTTTGCTTTGGAATTACACTCATATGCCTTTTTCTTATCTACAATGGAAGGTGCTTTAGTAGCAGTATATTCAATTTCTACTGCTACCCAAACATCATAACCTATAGAAGATAAGTAGGATTCCATTCTAAATTTCCAAAAAGCAAAACTCAAACCATCAAATAGTGGTGCTTTGGAAGTAGAACAACCTTCCTGGTTAGCCATGATGAGTAATCCACTACCAGAATCTCCCAAGTTGATTAAAATTATGCAAAGGAACCTAATGCTCTGATACCACTTTTTGGAGTACAAGACCACTGTGAGGGGGGGTGAATCAATGGTCAAATAAAAATTAATTTCAAAACTTAACACACTTGATTATTCAAAGACTCTAGATATTGTATGTTATGAAAATCACAAAGATATGCAAATTAGAACAAACATTTGAATCAAATATGATCAACCAAGCACAATGTGACACACCATCAAGAGGAAAAAACACAAGTTTTATGAGTGGAAAACCCTAAAAGGGTGAAAAACCACTATGAAAAAATTGTTTTATTAAGCCACACTCGCTAAAACCTTGTTGATTAAAAATTGCATGCCTCGTTGGAAATACAACAAGCCTCACTCAATTAATCAAACCTCACTAGAAATCAACCAAGCCTCACTAGAAAGTCCTCATGTCTCATTAACAAATACCATACCTTGTTGGCAAAAATCCATGTCTTACTAATAATATTCAAAAGGAAAATGAATGAAATTCAGAGGGTTACTCTGTTTCAATTCAAACCACTGCACTATCAAAGATTCACCATAGTTTTTCATTTACCAAAGTATTTTAACACCATTCTAGAAAAAAAATAGATTTGTAGTCTTACTATCATCATGCTTTAATAAAAACCAACATCATCTTGAATTGTAGAAAAAAAAACTATTATTTCTGCCCTATCATCATCTTTTCAATCAAAACATTACACACTCTATTCATCAAAAATACACTTCACCTTCAAATCAAAACTCCAATACAATAACCTAACCATTGGTATTCAAAAAAATTTAATCTGGAACATACACCTTCAATTTGGCACCATGAAAATAACTATTAACCTATTCATATTCAAGTAATTTCACAAACGAGCGACTGTCAAACTTCTTGTCAAATTGGAGCAATTGGAAATAACCATTATTTGGATTTAAATATGGGTCTTTGATCTTCGCCTCCTACCAATATCAAATTTAAACAACACCCCTCGATTCTTATTCAAACAACATAAGTTAGGATAACAACATGCTCGACCAGTTAGACTAAAAATAAAGGGACGGTTAATGAACAATTTTAAACCCTTAACAAAGTTAATTAAATGACTTTAACTTGCTATCATCGATCAATGAACAAATATATTAAAAAAGTAACTTTTTTAATAAATGTGCACAAAAAGCTTCTATTTAGGGTTTTAGAAACAAAGTACCAACAATGGATAAACCTTAACCTTTTCCAATAAACTTGAACCATTGATGATTGATCTTAGAACACTAAAAATCAACATATGTTCTAGCCTTTGATGCAAAATACAATGCCTCTAAAATTTTCCAAGAAAGATAAGCTTTGATGCAAAATGTGCTTTAGGATTTTTGAACCTTGAAATGAAAGAACCTTATCACCAAAATGATTGTGACTTGAGACAACCTGAACAAGAAAGTTTCTCATCAACCAACACCAATTTGATTAATCTACCTTTGAATATGAGCTGAAGAGAAGCAATAAGCATATTAGCATCAACATTAGGGATTTGAATTATGAATGAATGAACACCAAGTACTTTGACACCCTAAAGAAACTTTATGATTGAATACTTTTCCATCAACCTTTGTATGAATCCCATGCCTTCAAGGCTATCAAATCACGAGAGGAAAAGCACCATGAGATGGCCAACAACACCACATGAAGAGAAGCAATCATAAACCATAAAACTAAACTTTGAAATCAATGGAAAAACATCATGCCAAGCCAATAGAAAATAAATTTCATAGCCTTGTTCTCCAACTTTGTTTACTTCTCCTTTGGCACATGTGCATATGCCTCGTAACCAAAAAGCCTAAGATGTCTTAATGAAGGCAGGCAACCTGCCATGCCTCTGAAGGTGTCTTATCAACTAGAGCTCATGCAGGAGACCTACTAATCAGGTAACATGCAGTGGAAACAACTTCAGCCCAAAACCTTTGTTCGAGGAAAACACCACTCAACTTATTCCTAGCCTTCTCCATTAGAGTCCTGTTCATTCTTTCTGCAATTCCATTTTATTGTGGAGAATAAGGATTTTTCTTTTGTCTATGAATACCACAATATAGAATCTATCAAAATCGTTAGAGAAAAATTCATAGCCATTATCAGTCCTCAAACATTTTATTTTCTTTCTAGTTTGAAACTCAACCATTACTTTAAATTTTTTAAATCGACTGAAAAATTTAGATATACTCTTTAGAAAATATACCCATTTCCTTCTACTATAGTCATCAATAAAAGAAACATAATATACAAATTTACAAATCAAATGAAAATCTACATGACCAAACACATTAGAATGAATAAGATCCAATACACCACTAGATTTATAAGAACTCTAGTAAAACTGAATGTGATTTTGTTTTCCATAAATTTAGTGCTCAAATAAATTGAATTTAAGATTACAATCAATCAAACCTTCAACAATTTTTTTTATTTTTTAAGGTCCTTAGACCCTTTTCTCCAATATGGCCAAGTATCTAGTGCCATAACAAAGTTTTCTCTACAGGTAAATTTGATTAAGAAGAAATAGCACCCTTGGGTACCTAGAAGCTTTGACCATCTAATGAAGGTGAAACTCTCACCTCTTCCACATACTTTCTTTTCACAAAAGTACTATTGCACTCAATAGTGAATGCATCAAGCTTATACAATGTGCCACATCTAACACCTCTAACAATCACCATAGCACCTCTAACCATATTACATCTTGCATCAGAAAATACTGCCTGCACAACCACATCTATTAGTTTGCTCACAAATAACAAATTTCTTGCGAATCTAGGGATATGCAACACACCATTAATCCTTTTTATTCTACCATCAAAAAACATGATTTTAACTTTACCATGACCAACAATATTTAAATAGTACACCTTACCTCCATTAAATTATTTATATTTAGAAAACCAATCTCTATTAAAGGCCATATGAAAAGATGCACCTAAGTCAATTAACCATGCATCATTACTTGCACGCATTTCCAAAGCTGCAATGAATGTATCAACATTTTCCTTCTCGAACTTAAAATCAGAATCAAATCTCCTATTTTTCTTCTTCTTTTCTTCTTTACATTCCTTACAAACATGTCCAAGTTTCCGCAGTTCTAGCAAATAACTTTGGACTTTCCAAGAGATTTAGATCTCCCCTTGGAATTGGATTTTCCATGCTTCTCATTCTTCTTTCCTTTTTCCTTAGGTATTCCATGAAAATTTAGAGCCTCCTTGGTAGTGATGGATATCTTCCTATTGGCAACACAAGGGCAGACAACTTAGAGGGGGGTGAATCAGTTGTCACATAAATTTATACTTATTAAACTTATTAACCTTATTCTTAGATCTAATAAATAAATATGAAAGCATAAACCATCACCACATTAGAAACACACATAACACAAGATTTTTTACATGGAAACCATATTAGGGGAAAAACCATGGTGGAGGTTAGTCCACAAGATTATACCTTGTTAAAAGTATAATGGAATAAATGGGGAATGCACATGCATTCCGACACACTGCCTAGAGCTCATTGCTCAATTACAATAAGGCTTACTACCCAAAGTAAGACGCACTATCTTATAGAAACATTCAGATTACATCCGCAAGATTTTGAATTGAGAAAATAGCATTTGCTAATGCTTGATTACAATTCCGGTTAAGCACATGAACTTCTGCTCACTCTTTTTCATGCTTTGCCTCTGACTTCAAAAGATTACAACATTATTCAAGCACACCATACATCCAAATGGAATAAACAATTGCTCATATATATCTGCAACTAGGAATTACATCAACTCCATGTCGACTTTAACAAAATATAAAATGTATACGAATTGTCAGCCCAAAACATAAATAATTATTAATGTGAATAAACCAATGTTGGCCACAACATAGTGAAGACCCAAAAAAAATCTTCGAACACAAAACACCTCGACCAATTATTCATCGAAGATCCACAACATGCTATAATCACCCTGTCGTCCATGAACATGAAAAACATGAACACAAAAGAAAATCACCGATTGCGAGCACAATGATCAATGCAGATGTGAAACAAAGATAAAGCATGATCTAGAAACATCCATGAGCATCATGAATCACCATAGAAGCATCCACAACAACTCGAATTACTAAAATCACATCATCTTCTTTCAGGAACACCAAACATAATAACTGTCAAAACATAGATACTCATAACTCAATCAAATCTTCATCCGGATCTCTAAAAATTAATGTGGATAAACTAGGTATACTCAAAATCAAACCCTTTAATCCACAACCTCTGGTCATCAACACATTGAGCTAGGAAATAGTATGTTGGCTAAACTGAACTTCATTGCATCACTGACAACTTGCAACTTATTTTATTACAATTTTCTTAATATCCTCAACATATACAACCTTAATGCCAATAGTGTTGACATCAATGACAACCACATATCAACAACATTCAACAATCTCCCCCTTTGGCATTTATGGCAACACATGATGTGAAAAACACCATCAACACAACTATCTCTTAACACTTTCTCCCCCTTAGGTTTTGAATCTTTTCTCCTCAACTCTTTCACATGACTCTTCTCCCCACAAAGTTTTTCACATGACTCTTCTCACCCTTTGACATCAATGACAAAGATAATGTGTATCTTTCTCCACACAAGCTCTAAACCACATTTCTAAACATCTGACAACTCTCCTTGAGTAGCAGCCACCACAACATCAATCCAGATCAAGATATGACTATGAAATGCATAGACTGATGCAAGTCAATGCATCTTAGTTCTGATTAGGAGGGGTAATCACCCCTACCTTCCCTCTGAGATACACAAAAGTATTCTTAGGCAAAGGATTGGTAAAGATATCTGCAATCTGTTCCTTAGTAGGCACATATTCCAATCTGACTTCCTTTTCACTCACCTTCTCTCTCAAAAAGTGAAACTTGATAGATATATGCTTGGTTTTTGAATGCATAATCAGATTCTTAGAAATGTTAATTGCACTTGAATTATCACATAATATAGCAATAGGTTCATCATACATAACTCTAATATCTTTCAACATCTACTTCATCCACAATACTTGAGTACAATTGTTAGCAACAACAATGTATTTTTCCTCTGCAGTAGATAAAGAAATGGCATTCTGCTTTTTACTTAACCATGAAATCAACTTCTTTCCGAAGAAAAATGCACCACCACTAGTACTTTTTCTATCATTCAAATCTCTAGCACAATCAACATCAGTAAAAGCACTCAAAGTAAGGTCATCATCTTTAGGGTACCATAATCCAAAATCAACTATCCCCTTCAAGTATCTGAAAATCCTCTTCACATCAGTCACATGAGATTCCTTAGAATCAACTTGAAATATTGCAACAATGCTTATGGAATTCATGATATCAGGTCTAGTTTGAGTCAAATAGAGCAATCCACCAATCATCGATCTGTATCTAGTATGATTCGCCTTAGGAGAATCATCATCTTGTGTAAACTTACATCCGGTTACCATAGGTGTACCAACTAGCTTTGAATCTTCCATACCAAACTTCTTTACCAATTCTTTCACATACTTAGACTGAGATATAAAGATCCCTTTATCTAGCTGAGTAATTTGCAATCCCAAAAAGAATTTCATCTCTCCAATCATAGACATCTAAAACTCACTCTATATCTCATCAACAAACTTCATGCACAAACTATCATCTCCTCCAAAAATGATATCATCAACAAAGACTTTAACAATCAAATTTTTATCATGATCAATCTTGAAATACAATTACTATCAACAGTACCTTTATTAAATCCAAGCTTCAACAAATACTTATCCAATCTGGCATACCATGCTCTTGGGGCTTGCTTAAGTCCATACAATGCTTTCTTCAACTAACAAACCATATCTCCTTGATCAGTCAATTCAAATCCATCAGCTTGCTCAATATACACTTCTTCTTCCAGTTGCGTGATCCCACAATAGTGGTTTACAATTTTTGGCCAAACTGGACACTGATTTTTTTTTCTTAACTAAATCTTCACATTCGGGCACCTATAGCGGTTAAACCATGAGAAATTTGAAGATGATGCAAACTAGAGTCTTGTCACATTTTGTCTGTAGATTCTAAAAATATTTTTTTCAAAATTTTTGGAATCAGATTGCACTTCTTTTTCCTTCTCCCATGAAAATTGATTTTTTTCAAAAAGCAACATTTTTAAAAAGTTATGCACATCGTATAATGCATAATTTTTTTTCCTTGAAAGATAAAATTCCAATTCTTTCAAATTTAGATTTGTAACTCTGATCTCTAGTGCTTCCACTTGGTTAGATAGTTTTTTATTGAATATTTTTTCTTTAATCAAGTTTCAAAGTCAAATCAATTACAATTCAAACATAACACGACTGTATAATGCATAACTTTTACTGTATGTATTGATTTTTTTTTTGGATGTTGGATCAAGGACTCCAATATTTGGTGCACTCATATTTTTAAATTTTTTCTTTTGATAATCTTCTATTTTTCCACATGTGTAGAACATAGAGTTTTGTTTTTGGTGAAAAACCTATATTTATAAAACTTAAAAAACAAATAGATAATATAATCAAAACATATTAAAATTATATTTGTTGGATAACTCGTTTTGAGGGGAACTTGATACTCGTTGGGTTTCTAAGATCTCCTCCATTTTCATTCTCAAATCGAGCTTTGAAGTGCAAAATTCTTGTCAATTTTGGTGCCTCAGGGGATGAGGGTGAAAATAAATGGGTTCAGTTGAACAAAACAAAAAAGTTTGGTCGAATAGGGGTTCGACCGAACCCATTCAACATAGAATAAAAAAATAGATTTAAATTGGCTTCAGTCGAACATTCTAAAGATGTTCAGTTGAACCCCCTCTATTAAAAATTAATTTTTAAGATTAATATAAATATAAATTATATTCTTTTGAAATTATGACTTGAGAGAGATATGGAGGGAGTGGGAGAAAAAGGAGAGTGGGGGTAGGAGGCAGGGCTTAAATTTGATGGCCGTATGACTGTATTTAGAGATTTTTTTCCGTAGAATACAATCAAAATTGTAAGAAGATTGTATTAGATAAAAGGAGATATTTTGGATAGACTGTCAAAATTTATATAGAATTATAATGATATATATGTTTGATTTATATATAAATTTACATACACTAAGGTATATCATAATGTCTTAAGGGCACCCTTGAATAGATAACCATCATTAAAAAATTTGTTGATAGGCAAAGTCAACCATCAAATTTAAATCCTTTGTAGGAGGGAGATACTTGAGAGAGAGGGGGA
>VDFB02000002.1:244099614-244154495 GCA_007258455.2 Sequoia sempervirens
CTCTATCAACAAGTACACACCTTTAAACATATAATTTCTACATCTTCTCAAATACATGGTAATACAAAGAGTTTGCATAATAAAGTCTTTGGTGATCTTCAATTGTAAGAGGGAGAACATCATTAGAGTGCTTTTTCTCCAACTACAGATTAACGGTCCCTTGTATGCCTTCCAATTGGAAATGGCCCTACCCTTCATGAGGGTAGCAAAAAAAGTTGGAAAACCATATCATGCCATTTGAGAACTAGTGTGGTGTACTAACTCTATCACATGCAACCCTTGATACCCTCTAGCTAAGTATGACAACTTTGACTAAAATGCAACTTATGAAACACTATGAATTGAATTACTTTGGCCAAATTTTTGTGATATAAATTCACAATCCTATATGGATATGCACATCATTGTTCCAACACCTCTTTCTCAAAGTTGTCATCAAAAGACCACATTAGAGCCACATTGATACATTGCTAAAACACATAAAACATGCAGACATAAATAAATTCCAATAACCAAGGAATATTCAAATCTTAACTTGATTGAATAATTTTCATACACCAGGATATGTAGTCTCTAGACTTTTATTTTCAATTTATTGAATAATAGTACATTGCCCATTTTAAATATCAAGATCATGTTCTATTGGAAACACACACACACATTCCTGAATATATCAATGTATACATATACATAAGTCCTCGATTTAATAGTTGACAACATACTCTTATATCATCCAAACCATACACTATTTTGAATATAATTTCACCAATGAATTAAAATATACACATAATTACATAGTTTCATTTATAAAAATTCATTGATACACTAGTACAATAATCATAAACAAAATTGAAAATATGCAACTCATAAGAAAGTATTTACACTTGCTTATGCTTTATTATAGAGTAGACACCACCGAAACTTATCATGTTACAGACGACTAACCAAATCGTTTATGCTTGCAGGTAATGAACCTTGATTTGAATTTTGCTAATTATGGTTTAATTCATGCATTAAAAGGTAACTCTAATTAACTTGTAGCATATGAATCATATTCTACAGGTTAATCATGATACATCTCCCAAATATGGGTGTTCATGACTGATTTATGAAAATATACCCTTTGCCATTTATAAAATCAATCTACTAAGATGTTACAATAGAAACCATACTTTTAGTCATGGTAGAGCAAATGATAGTTCAAAACAAATTATTTATATCCAATAAAATTTTATGCTATAAGGTCAAATTTTAATCAACCTATGCACATGTTTACTTTTAACATGAAAATAGTCTCATCTAGTGAACTGGTTCATCTAAAAAATTAGTGGCACCAACATACAATATTCTTTTATATGGAAAAATAAGCTAAATATGAACAATACAAATAATGTTTAACCATATTGGCCATTAAATTCTTTATGAACAATAAGAATAATATATAACTATTTGGATGAATAAGTTCTACATGAACAAGACAATGAGTCTCTATGTGGATGAATAAGTTTCCCATGAACAACAATACACAAGACATCTGTTTGGTTAAAGGAGTTCTTAAAAGAAAAAAAATATTATTTATATCTTTATGGCAAGTGGGTTCGGCCTAGACTTTTGGCTTCTTCAAAATATTAGCCAAGTCTTTTTATGGCAACTTTATGGTCTCATTATTATGATTCAAACAATAGAATTGATTGGATTTGTGGATTTAGATACATCATATAGTTGTAATGTGACTATTGATTACTCATTCATTGCTAGATAGTTGATTAAACTGGTATTTGGCTCTTTTATGGTCTACTAATCATACTATACATATATGTCTATGTTTATATGTGTATGTATACATATAAACATATACATACATTAATTTCCTTATCATAAAACATACATACTACAAAATTCATATGGGAGTGAGCACTAGTATGCATAAGGACATGCGCTATAAAAATCATAATAAACGAGCTACAAAAATGTATGAAAAGAGCTATAGTCAACCTAGGACATAGGCTTTAGCAATAGAGTAATAAATTCAAGTATTCATAAAAAAGATTTAAATTCTTGAAAGAAACTTTTCTCTTTATCCTACGATACTTTTTATCCTTTTTTTAAAAAGTAGAGAATTCCTTCACAGTAATTTCCAATGAAATTCTTAACTAGAAAAACATAAGAAGAAATATACATCTGACGTGGTGAAAATGACTTAGCTTAAATTTTCTTTTCCTCTTCTCCTTCCTCTTTTCCAAACCCCCATCGCTCCCAACAAGAATTTGTGCCGTTTTTCCTTCAAATTTTTTCTTAATGATCCTCTTACATTCTATTTCCCTCTTTCTCTCTTATTGTGCAATAATGATGAATGCCATAACTATGCCTCTCTCTACACTCTACTAGAGTAAATTCCCACTCTCGTCTCAGTTGTTTTCCTTTTCTCATTGCTAGGTGATTAACCATAAGAGTGGTGACAATTTAAGAGGAGTTTCCATTAATTTTTAGGAAAGCCACCATTAATTCCCTCATGCAAGCATTGAGTATTAATAATTTATGCATTTTAATTTTATTCTTTTATGTTTTGATTTAAAATATTCCTAATCAATTACAACTTAAAATTTAATTCCCTTAATATAGAAAACAATCACCTAACTAGAGGATAGATTTTCTATTCTTCCACACTACCTAGTTAATGACCAAAGAGTAAGGCAATTGTGAAAAAATCAATATAGAGAACACAATCAATCAAAAATTCCACTTACTCTGTAACCAGAACACAAGACAACTTTTTACCATTAAACTACTAATGCCAACATAGTACCTACATATTATTGACATAGACATACACTCTTTCATCTGGCCGAAACTTCTAAGTACATATGAAACCTCACATGTGTGTGAAAAATAGATTTTTCTCGAAGACATGATATGGTTGTTGGCCACCTCAATTTGCAACCCTCTCCCTAATGATACTCTCCTTCCTCAACTAGGAGGGGAAAATTATACTATTTTGCATTCACCTCATTATCATAGAGTAGTTAGTTTTTTAGTCACATTTACATTAGTTTTACCATAAACAAGACTAATGATCAAATAATCACAAATTAATGACAAAGAAAAATCATTTCAAAATTTTCACGTCATTGAAACTAGCATCTATATTTAATATGCAATTAGACATGTATATACATTGAAAGAATCAAAACATAGAAACTATATTCCTTTCTAGGAATCCACATTTAATTCACATAACCCAATTATCCAAAAATAAGTATTGTAAATGCAACATTATTTAACTGTTTAAAAACGAGGCGTGACATCTCCTCCCCGTTAGAAAAAGGTCATCATCCTTGATCACTTAAATCCAATATCAAACATAACCAAAACAAATTAATCTTTTTAGTTCTACCTAATTAAAAAAATATGGATAAGCTTGGTGAACCTTTGAATATTGGTCCCATTGGACCTTGCACTGAGTGACTTCTTTGTTAGGCAAGTGCAACTTGCAAACCTCGACCACTTTGAGAGGATTGATTGTAACTAACCTTTGGTCTAAAACCTGAAGATCATTCCAATCAAGCACATAACTATAATCAAACACATTTCTTCAAATAATAGACATGAAAAATACTATGCAAGCGAGCAAGAGAAAATGGTAAGATGAGTTTATAAGCAATTGGAGATCACTTCTAGGACCTCAAATGTGCCCACAAATCTAGTGCAAGTTTGACTGATCTCCCAAACTTTATTGAAATTTTATGGGGTTTGACTCTTAAAAGAACTTTGTTCCCCACTAAAAAGTGTCATAGAGTTTGTTTATCTTTCACATAGCATTTCTTCTTGTAATTTTCTTATGCTAACCTCTTCTCGATTAGTTTCATTTTCTCCTCTATTTCCATTAACATTTCTGGTCCAAGACTAATCCCATCTTCTAGTCTATCCCAACTTATAAGAGTTTGGCACTTCCTACTATATAATGCTTCGAATGGTGCCATCTTTAGAATAGAGTGATAGGAATTATTGTATGCAAGTTCAACAAAAGGAAGATATTATTTCCATTTGTATTGTTGGTCCATACAATACATTCTTACAAGATCTTCTAACACCTAATTCACTCTTTTGGTTTGACATTTGTTTCTAGGTGGCAAGCTAAAATTATGTTCAACCGAGTTCATAGCATTCAAAATAGGGTTTTCCAAAAGTTCAAAGTCATCCATGCATCCCTATCTGAGATAATTTTCTTAGGAATTCCATGAAGTCTAAATTTTTTCTTGCACAAACCTTTTTGATAAAATAGGAGCTCCATTTGTTAAATTTCTTGATATAAAATTTACACCATTTGTGATTTTATGAACCACCACAAGAATCATATCATGATAGTTTCTAGACATAGGTAGACCTTGGATGAAGTCCATACTAGTTAACTTCCATTCCTATTCTAGTATATCACAGGGATACAACAATCCCGTAGGGTGCACATGCTCATCTTTAACCCTTTGGTGTTCCAAACATCAAGCCACAAAATTGGCTACATCTTGGTTTATCCCCTTCCAAAAATATAGTGGCTTTATGTCTGTTAACAACTTGGTCATTCTAGGGTGTCTTGAATAGTGTGCACAATGTACTTCCCTTATACCAAATTTGTAACAACCCTCTTCTTAATACACAAGTAATCTCAAGAATTTACTAGAAGGTAAATAAACTTAGTAAACATGAGAGAGAATTTTTTTTTTTTTAATCATTTGCATAAGCACAAGAATAAAGTATAACTTTTCCAGATAAAATTCAAACTTAAATTCACATGTAGTCATAACTAGAATCAAGATAATTCCTTACAATATTCATTTATATCACATAAGATACACTTAGCATAAAGAATAGTTTTACCTCATAGGTTTTGATTGTAGTAAGCCAGAACATGGAGTTCACTGCATTTGGAATGTTGATCTCTATCTTCACAAGCCTCAAAGAGTCTACTGCTACAGAGGGAGAGCATCATCCGAGTGGTTTTCCTCCAACCATGGACTCAAGTGGTCCCCCGCGCACTTCCTAACTAGAAGTGACCCAACCCTTCTCAAAGAGTATAGATATAAGGAACTGTCAAGTTTCTCCATCTGAGTCCTAGGGATGTGTCCTACAAAACTCAATCGACCATACAACTCTAGATCCCTTCTAGCTAAGTATGATCATTCAAATTGGTCATTCCATCTAGACACACACCTCTGACTCATCTAGGAATTGTCTCATCCTATAGTTTACTTACTTCATTTGGTACTCTAGACACAAACTAGTCTGTATAGAAAATCCATTCTAGCCAATCTGACTTAGATCTAATCCTTAATCTATGATATTCATTCAATGTAAAAATTTAGGTATTTCAAACCTTTTAAAAGTCCCTTATTGCATCCTTGCAATATCTAGGGTTTATGACTTCCTGACATTTTACTCTCAAGATTCAATACCCAACATCTTGATGCGTTAAATCGAGTTTCAACATTATCGTAGAATCTCTTAAGGTATTATAAAGACTTCTTGTCTTGATCTATGGTTTTCTTCAACCTTTCACTGCCAATCAATATATAAGTTCAATGTCATATCCGACATAAGAGTTATAGATGTTCTATATCCTCCTTGTTTCAATATTAGGGTTTAGCTTCTCTAACCCAATGCATGGAAATATCAACATCCTTGATTCTCCAAAGGTAATAAGATAAATATAACTAATCATAAGAACAAAATGCCTCTAGTCTTTCCTAGACCACTTGACATTGTTTGAATTTCACATTTTACATACATGAATAAACATAGAATTCGAAGTATTTCCTCACCAATATAATATCTAAAAGAATACTATCATTTTGTATTAATTGTTTTGATCCAAGACAATCTTTCAACCCTAAAAGGTTAATTTATAAAAGATAATAATCTACTTTCGACCCCTTGATCTACTTGAGTCTATTGACTTTCAACATAGGTTAAGTTATGAACCCATAAATAACTTCCTTGTCCTATAAACCTTTATAGAACATAATATTTTACCACCACCATATTGAATTGAGTTACAAATCTCTCCTTATGTCCCACTCTGAGGTGAATCATTCCAGAGATACCCATTCTTGGGCTAACTATGCATTTTGTGCACTTAGCACTAAAATAAGTTCTATTGAACAAGAACTATGAAATCTATATTTTTGCATTGCATAGTTTACTCTCTCTCCTGAGATAACATAACATAAGCAATAGTTGATAATCGAAGGGCTATCAAATTTTCCACATCCCTGGATTGCCAATTCTCTCGGATTTGTTTTACAAAAAGACATGCAAAAACTCAATTTCACATAAGTAATTCCATATCCATGATGCTACATTGTCACTTCAATATCATAAGGTTTTATCCTCATTGAAATCTCCATTCAGATAAATAGCATTGGTATGCTTCTAAAAGCAAAAATGCATCTATTGGACTATCATAGTCTTCATCCTAGTTATTCTTTTAAGACTATAATGTCGTCATTTAAGAAGACATGAGGAAGGGATAGCAAAGGTCATTTTATTTCTCTTGAAAGAAACATCAATGCATTCTTGAAAGAATAGAGTGGAGCACTTATCAATGGACATCTTCTATTATTACACACCCTAATTTGACCTTTTATTGGCTTACCATCTTATCTTTACCCGAGCTTACTGATTGCAACCCTTACTTTTTTTTTTTTAAAAAACAAGGTTTCAAAATTTGCAGTAAGGTATTACATCTAGGAGTTTATTATAGATTCTTACGCTATCATGACTCAACATTGTCTCGACCTCATGCAGAGATATCTGCTCATATATTATCTTGGCCACATGATAAAATAGCTCATAGATGAAACCATTGGTCTTCTTGGGCGCAATGCACACTAATAGAAAAGTTTAACACATTGATCGTTGAACACTAAGTTCAGAGCAGAAGATACCATTCGGCCAACCTTAAGTCGACTATACTGATCTTCACTTCATACTTTCCATAATCTATCACTGGTGAACCAAGGAGATCTTAAACATTTGTTTGCAGTTTAAAACACCAAAAGATATGATTAATATCAACATTCATCAACAACTTGCATTATTTATATGCCTCTGTCGGCCTAAAGCTACACAAAGGTTAGTTATATATATCTATATATCTGTCGACCTTTTACCACCCGAGGTTTATATAAATCTGACAACCATTTTAGACACAGTCACAACACCATGTTCTAAGTACGTTGGCCCGTTTCAGAAAAGTATTGGTCTATAATAGATATAAGGTAATAATGTTCTTAAATGAAGACAACGAGGCTTATATACAAGGAACAGAGCCTATACCATAACCATTATTTGCAATAGAGGAGTAAGATGACCTCACCTCTTACTGAGCTAACAATTTTATCCAGAGCTCCAACGTCTCCTTTCACACGCACATCCCCCATTCTCCTCTCCCTCCACTCTTGTATAACCGTTTTTTTTTATCTCATGCCAAGAATTAGTTACTTCATCCAAGCCTTTACCACGTCCCACCGTTTTCCTACTTCTGCCAACCACTAAAACCATTCTCTCCTTCCTTATCGCCCCCCCATCAAAAAGTATGACAAGAAACGGTTAATAAATTAGTTAAGGATGGGTTACCAAGGCATGAACAACCACGGTAGACTTGCAAGAGTTGGCATTTCAAACAAGTGACTTGCACCACCTTTGTGGCTTTAACACGTGGCCATAAATGGCTTTATAACCATTTGAATGTTATTTAAATGTTTTCCACCGTCATTATATCACATTGATATTTAAGACAAAACCTATATATGTATATTTATGCCACTAAATATTCCCTTAAGCTACTCATTACTGAGTCAAGCCAAAATCCAAGACCCACGGCTAAATTCAAGTAATGGAAAAATTTGGTTTAAGAAAAGTCATCTACCATTTCCAAATGACTTCACATACCTCCAGGTATTCAAACATATATGCCATTGTGCCACCACAAAACTTAGGGGTGGTGGTTTGACTGATCTATTCCACAATATTGGCATTCATTAATATTTCACAAAATGACTCCCATAATATCATTTTTCCACTATCATGCATTATAGGCAAGCTACTATCAGTTAGCATAGGTTTATAACCTTCGCATATAACATGCAATGAATATTTTAATAAATTAGAAATTGAATCAACATAAATTCATTTACGTCATTGACAACTTGTCAAGTTGGCAAATAAACTTAGACTAAAAGGGTCGACTATCCCTTACCTTACCCAACTCAACTGGGTTCACCATTTCGCCCAACATTAGACCTAAGATGGTGACAACTTGTTCTTTACCTTATATCTATACCCCTCTCTCTGATGATGCTCTCCCTCCCTTTCTTGGAGGGCGAAAACCTGTTGTTTGAATGCAACTTGCAAACATAAACTCGAGATTAATGTATCATCAATCATTTCATAATCCTTATGAAATCATCACATCTTGACAACTTTTAAACACAAGTTGATTTTAGTCAAATAAACCTAACTCATGAAAACATTGATTTTTACAAACATTTTCCTTAACATCAAATCATTGAGTCACATGTAATCATCTAATAATTGCTTCAAAAGTAAAAAGTAAAATATAGTTAAAGTTAGGGTTGTAACAAAATTTCACAAATCTCCTTGGTTTGGAACATATATCCAACCTTTAAACCTTAATAAATCACTCGATTCAAACTAAAAACCATCATATTTGGGATCTTGAGCCCATTTTGATTTTTCACCCTCAATTATAATACTCATTTCCTTTTGAGTATTTAAGAATATAATCTTAAAAAGTTTTTGATAGTCACCATTGCTGCAAGATGTTGCCAATGACTAAGGGCATCAACAACTATGTTTTCCTTGCTTGTTATGTAGGTTATGTTAAAATAATAATAAGATAGTAGTTATAATCATCTTTGACGTGCATTCAGATTGGACTGATTGAAAATATACTTGAGTCCTTAACTTGATGTGTTTTCTGAGTAGATAGTGCCTCCAAACCTAAAGAGCATGAACTATCACTTCCAATTCTAAGTCATGTGGGGCATGATTTGCCTCATGTAGATATAGTTTTCTCAACTAATAGGGCCACTAATTGACCTTATTGCATAAGTACTTCCCATAATCCATCTCCTAATGCATCTATCATAACAACAAAATGACCCTCAAGGTCTAGAACTCTTAGAATTAGATACGAGGTCAATCTTTCTTTCAAAAATTTGAAGGCCTCTTAACATTTATTAGTCCACTCAAATTGATGTCCCTTTCTTTGAAGTTATGTAATGGGGTTGGCAATTTTTGAAAATTTGAAAATGAATTTTCCTATAGTACCTTTCTAGTCCCATAAAACTTTTTAATTTGTGGACATTCTTTGGCACTGGCAAGTCTAGAATGGATTTTATCTCAGCAGGATCAACTGAAATGCCTTTTCACTAATATAAGATTGTAAGAGTTAGCTATGGAGACAACCACCCAAGATCTAGAGGCCTAATAGAAAGCACAATAAAATGAGAAGATTAATGCGTTTAGAATAAATTGTATTCCTATCAACGAATACAAATTTACAATGATGATTGATTGAAGATTACAAAGAGAAACCCTTGGTTATATAGGCCAAGGTGAGACAAGATATCATAGGATTAAGAAAAGAGTATTAATCTTATGGTATGAGATATGAAGTGATAAATATCCTATGTGTACCCTAAATAACTTGTGTAATAGGACCTAGGTGATGAACTAGCTAGGTAAAACACTCCTTTCACACTAGCAACGATAACTCAAAGATTGCACTTCCTTTTGAAAGAAAGCACACTTGGATAGTTTACCAAAATTTATATGCTTGCTTAGATGTTGTAGTATCCACCCACCTCATACGATAACTTAAGTAACTAGTGTGAATAGGACCTAGGTGATGAACTATCTAGGTAAAACACTCCTTTCATACTAGCAACGATAACTCAAAGATTGCACTTCCTTTTGAAAGAAAGCACACTTGGATAGTTTACCAAAATTTTTATGCTTGCTTAGATGTTGTAGTATCCACCTGAGATGATACCTATGTTCCTCTTCATTCTTGGATTAGATTAAAATGTTCTCTAAAAAGATGAGAAAACATTTTTCTAGAACCTTGAATACATTGTTCTTCAGGGTCATGAAAATGACTATGGAATTTGTTGAACCAAAATGTAACACTATGAAGTCATTGTGGTCATACCTAGTTCTAAGGCTATTTTTGGGATATCCTCCTCTTTTATTGTCGGGCGATGATATCTAGCTCTTAGGTCAATCTTTGAAAATATTGTAGCTTTAAATATTTGATAAAAAATATCATCTATGTGATATGGAGGATGGGTGATCCCATAATAGTGGTTTACACTTTTTGGGACATCCTAATTTTTGCTAAAATCAAATATTTTTAGAAAATATAATGATTTAAGCCTTGGAAAGTTCCATTTAAAGCATTCTAATTGAAGTGAGTTTGATCAAACCACCTTAGAGAAAATCCCCTTGGATAGAACCCCACTAGTTTTAAACCATACCTATAACGAAGTCTCCTTTACACCTATCAAAATGCTGATAAAAAACCACTTTTTGATTTACCTTTTGTGGGATCAAATGAATTCATTTAAAGTTTAATTTTGTAAGTATGTAGTCCTTATTATAATCTTCCCAAAAATTATAATTTTAAATATATTTAATCTGATTATTATATTTATTTTTTATTTCTTATAAATGTAGGTTTTTCACTAAAAATCAAGCTCTCTGTTTTGCACATGTGGAAAAATAGTAGATTATCCAAAAAACTTCTAAAAAGTATGTTCAAGCTAGGTATTGATGTCATTGATCCAATAAAAAAAATAAAATTTGATTGCAATACATACAAAAAAAGTTATGATGTTTACAATCTGCCTATGTCTAAATTAAAATTGGTTTGACTTCAAAACTTGATTAAGAAAAAAATATTCAATAAAACACTATGAAACCAAATGAACTTGTTAGATATTGTAGTTACAAAGCTAAATTTGAAAAAAATAAAATTTTATCCTTCATAGAAAAAATTATGTTGTTTACGGTGAGCATGACTCTTTAAAAATGGTGTTTACTGATAATAATTAGTTTTCAAAGGAGATGGAAAAAGAAATGCAATCTAATTAAAAAAAAATAAAAAATAAAAATTTAGAATCTATAGACAAAATGTCACAAATCACTAGTATGCATCATCTTCAAATTCCTCATGGTTTAGCAGCTATAGGTGCCCGGAGGTGAAGATTTAGTTAAAAAAATTCAGTTCAATGTCTAGTTTGGCCAAAAATTGTAAACGAGTATTGTGCGATCACCCAGATATTTGTTATTAATAGTGACCTTATTTAACATCTTATAAACAATGTAAAATTGTAAAGAACCATCCTTCTTAATAAAGATTACAGGTGCTCCCAAAGGTGATACACTTGGCCTAATTAACCCTTTGTAGTTGAGCTTTCAACTCCATCAATTATGTAGTTGTTCAATATGGAGCTTTAGATTGAGGTTTTGATCCCGGGGTTGTGTTTATAGAGAAATAAACTTCTCTTCTTGTAGGTAATCCTAGTAACTCTTTCAAAAATACATCTTAGAATTCACATTGAAAAAGGTACTTTTGAAAGTTAGGTTCTTCTTAATCTCACAATCCATCTAACTTGACATACAACTCACACCTTTTCTTTTTTCGTTCTTAAGTTGCATGGTAGAGATCTATCTTATCTATACATAATGTTTCATTCCTTGAACATGGACTTGGTTTCCCAGGTCATCTAAACACTATTGATTTTGTGAAGCAATCTACCTTTGCCCTATGTTTCCATAACCAATTCTTTTTGAGGATTACATCATTGGCCCCTAAAGGTGCTACATACAAATTGAGCTTAGTACAAAAGGCAGATAATTGAAACTTAGATTAAAATGGACACTACTCTACCTTATATTTGACTTTGTTTGCATATTGAATTGACTTACAGTTGGAAATGCAACCCACTTTCTTAGAAATTCTATTGATAACTCTTGGAGCGAAAAAATATTCAGTGGCTCATGTATTTATTAAAATAGAAACATGATACACACAAATTTTACTTGAAGTTTCAATAGGAGAGATTATGAAATCATCTTGGTGATTGTCAATTGCAGCATAGACCCTTTGCTAGAAATCTGTTTGTTGAGAAAGCAATGACATTTTCCTAAAATTGTTTCCTTGGGGTCATTGGGGACAATTGTTGGCATAGTGGTCACTTTGACAAGTGAAACATCCTTTTGGTGGCCCTCTTTTATTTGGTATTTGATCCTTTGACCCACCATTCTTCTCTTTTTTCTCATTTTCTCCTTTTCTAAAGTTGGAACCATTTTTATTTTTATAATTTTTGTCACAAAACCTCTATTTGTATTGGTAGCTCCAACCCTATTGGTGTAAGTAGGTGTTTTACCTATCTAGTCATTAGTAGGTCATATTTACATATTAATTTTACTTAGGTCCTAGGAGGGAATCTTTCTAGAAGGTTTTAGTTGTCATTAGATCTTATCTTATCTTTTGAATTTTAACACAAGTGTCCTAGGTAGTTATGATAAGTTGTCACATGGCATAGGATTAAGACACTTGTCATAATCCTGTTTAATGCTATGTCTCACCTTGGCTATATAACCAAGGGGTTATCATACACTGTACACTGAATTCTCTTGGATTTAATTCCATTGCAATCTTGAGCATTGCATATTGATCTCTCTTGTTCTTTCATGAAGTTCATAGATCGTAGGTGGCTATAATCTTCAACCAAATCTTGCATGGTGTAGAGTTATTCTTTACCAACTCTTACATGGTATCAGATTACAAGGTATCAGAGCTTGTGGGATTTCTTCTTGTTAGTCTTTATTGAGAGATCTAGGTTGCAAATCTTGGTGGATCTTGAAAAGTTGAGTATGCTCTTCTCTTACATTGAATGATGATCTAGAGAATAAAAAAATCTTGAAAGAAATATCAAATTTGGGGGTTTCCTCTTTGAGGTTTTTGTATTACAAGTTCAAATTAAAGCGTGTTGGTGTAAATTTTAGCTCACCATTAAGATTAGAGGGTTCGAGAAAGTCAGTTTTTCCTTTGGTTTCATCCAATTCAAACATATGAGGCCAAATTTATGAGAGTTTGAAGCTGAAGTGTGGTTACTAGATCCAAGAGGTAGTTGCAATTTTGGAGCACTTTGGGTCAAAATAGACCTTTCCATCATGTCCAGGAGGTTCAAAAACCCTAAGATCAACTGTCAAATCATGAAAATTCGAGCACTTCACCTAGAGCCTAAGGAAAAAACACCCCCTTTGGCTAACCATACGACCATACATTCACATCATAAATACAGTCATCATTGGAGGAAAAATCGTTACAGTCTGGAAAAAAATTAAATTAGGAGATTGGTTTGCTGCAAACTTGTAGTAGTAGAGTATGCGATAGGTACTCTACCACATGGCCAAATTGTGGGCCACCACGCGACTAGTCCATATTTGCCACGTGTGGCCCCCGCCTGTGCACAACCTGTCTCATTGGAACTTGTTGGACGTTGAGAATATTCCAACGCATAACCCAAAGATTCCTTGTCGATCGTTAAAAGCATATTCATAAACATTCTGTGAATATTCCATCAAATTAATTCATGTCAACCAGAAAATCTGATAGTGAATATTCCATAGAATATTCCGACAACATATTTCCATTCACAAGGAATATTCCATTTTGATGTGTGGGAGGCCATCAATTTTAAGACTATCATCTGCTGACATCATCACTACATCAGCAGGGCTTAAAACATTCCCCCCCTCTCCAATGTAGTTTTGGTTTTAGAGGGCAATTTTCAAATGCCCATATCTTGGTCATCTTGACTCCTTTTTTCGAGCAATTTGTTTTGATTTGGGCTGGAATTTCACGATCTATGCAGTGGTGCAATTGTTTTTTATTTTGGTGCTTTTTTTTTCCATAAAATTTAGATTCTCATAGGTGTTGTTGAGCCATTCTTATTTTCAGAACTTTCGGGGCTCTGTTCTTGCTCCTACGAAAACATTTTTTGGTGATTTTTTGAAAGTGCATAATTTTTCATGTACTTTCTAGTGGTGTGATCAAAGTGATCCCATTCTATGTAAAATTTTTACTTTGGGCTTGTGGCCAATTTTGGCAATCTGTATTCATTAAGATTAAGTCCACTTTACAGTTGTTGACAAGTGGCACTTGTAATCGCACTAAATATAAAGTGCCAAATCATATATCGCTTGGGGGGTTTCATGATTGAGTAATTTGGGGGGGGGGTAATCTTACAATGGGTGTTTTCTTTCTTTTGCTTGGTTTGTGTTCTTGTAATAGGGAAATCTCAAATTGAACTCCTAACTCCATATAATTATGCAACATGGAGAAAATCAGTATGGAATTATCTCATAGGGAAGGGTTTTATAGGCTATCTAAAAGAAACTATTCCTAAAACTATTGATGCTAAAGAAGTGGAAAAATGGGAGATTGATTGTGAGAAAACACTTGGATGCATATGTTCATTAAACTCATTTGATTTACAATTTCATGTTGAATCATGCAAAACACCTGAAGAGGCTTGGGAGACTTTTGCAAAATTGTATGGTAAAACATATAAGATTAGGGGATATTAGATTGATAATGATTTGATGAATCTTGGTCCAAAAAGTTTCGACCACATCCAAGACTACATGTCCAAGGTTAAAAAACTAAGAACACGACTAAAAGATTGCGACATTGATAAATAGAATTTATAGTCAATTCTAAATGTGTTATCTAAGCTTGGTCCCGAGTATTCAATATTTGTTTATAGATTTCACACCCATCAAATTTTTATGGGAGTATCATATGTTGGTCCTAAGTTTGATTACTTTGCAAATCTCCTAATCCAAGAGGAAACTAAGCTAACTAATATGGGTCTAATCAAGTCTTCCAAGTCACAAGCATTGTTGGATAGTGAGTCTAAGGTACAAAAAGAAATAGGGAATCTTGATAAGAAGAAAAAGAAAAAAAGAACAAGTCACATAAAGAATTTGAATCCTCTCCCTTAAAAGGGAATCATCAAAGAAGGAGAGGTCTTTATGTACATAGTGCAAGAAATCAGGGCATGATGAACACCAATGTTATTCAAAACAAATTGATGAGTTGAAGCATCTTCTTAAGAAGGATCAAATCAATGTGTCTTCATCATCAAAGGGCTCATCATCTTCTTCTTCATCAAAGTACGATAGACATAAGGGGTAATCACTTGTTACAATTGTAGATTTTGAGTTAGAGAGGTGGGCACTTGATTCAGGTGTTGGAAGTGGAATTACTCTGAGAGGGGGGGTGAATCAGAGTAATGTATAAAAACTTTTTTTATGACTTGAAATGCAGATTTGATCTATTTGATCTTGAAAAAATGAGTGACTTTATATATGCAATGTGAATACTGAGTTTTGAATAATTGTTTTCCAATGACTTAACCAAATGTAACATGAATGCTTAACAAATCATATCAAAGCATGATATACATTGTTCACATAGTGTTGAATGAACAACCTTTTAATGCTTTCTTTTACACATGACATCAAACTCATTAATGGCAGAATTTAACACTCATACATTGAACATGAACAATTAAACTTTGAACTTTTAGACAACTTGGAATTATGATAATGTATTAGAGCATTGCATGAACCACTTTGAAAAATGACAAAATGAAAACTTAAGAAAGATAAGAACAAACCATATAAAAGAGAAACACAAAGCTTTGAATAGTGGAAAACCCTCTTGGGGTAGAAAAACCACTCTAAAATGCCTTACAGGATTAATTCCAAACTGATTACAATATTTTTCAGAGCACCAACTCTGTAACAATTCAGGAGCACCAACTCCACCAAATTCTGAAGTACCAACTTCAGTAGGAGCACCAAATCCTTTACAAAGTTTCTCAATAACCATGCAAACTATTAGGACCTTATAGCTACATTATTTTTGCAATTACAAAATCTCAACAGAGTACATATAAAAGATATACAATAATTCCCATTATAATTTGTACTGAATGAAACAATACCAATATAACCTTACTGAAATATGCAATCTTTGTAATAAGAATAAGAGATATAAACACTTTAAGCTCTCTTTTTCAATTTTCAAAATACAAAAATATCATTGTAATAAACCCTTATTCTCTTTTGAACAATGCTCTGTTCTGTCTCATAAACCCTCTCCTTAATTTCTCTTTTTCAACAAATATTCTTTTCAAAACCTCTGACCCGAATAATGGCTTATTTCCATTCTTTTTATACAACACAAAAACTGAAACCCTTGTACCAAAATATGAGACCTCAAGTCAAGAACCAAACCCTCGAGTTAGGGTTTCTAAATCAAACTAACAAATACAGTTGAAATAATTTTTTTTTTCCTTTTTTAAATATAATCAACTGTAATATCTCTACAAATAAACTATATCTTTTCACTTTCCTTTTACCTTATTCACCTTCGAAAAACAAGTAGAAATTTGTAGATATTACCTCTCATGGCAGTTTGAAACTATAGACAAATCCCATGAAATCCTCTAGATTTATCTCCACTTCCAGCTCAAGTGAAGTCCACCAACATATTTCCAATCTTTCACTGTCCATGATACCTCAAGTTTGAGCAAAGATCCACAACCACGATGTCAAAATCTATAACTGCTAATTGCAATGGCGACTAGGGTTTGAGCTAGCCATACAAAATGAAAAACATAACTTTATTTTTCCCTATTCTCCTTACAAATTTTGAGATAATAATTTGAAATCCACTATCAAATGATGTTAAACATCATTTGAAATCTGCATGAGACCGACACAATGATCATTAAATCAAATACCAAAACATTTCCACATCATGCTGTCCAGTGTCCATGTTAGCTAACAACCGTACAATGATAATACCCTGTCGGCTGCCAAATAAACATAATGATTCGTATAATCGACTGTCCCAGATTAGTCAAGGCTGATTTATTACTTAAGCTGAGGCCTTATAAATCCTGGTGACCAAACAAATAGATGTAGTCAATATGCAAGGTGAGATACATTGTAATATAACAATTCAAAATGATACCCGATCACAATACATATATTGTGTATCAATATAAACATCTTAAACAATAAACTCCACCTTATGTATAATGCAAGAACCCTTGTGAAGCTATATGTATAGCAAGTAAACATATGCAACATGATAATCTGGCAATGTATCAAGAATGATAAAAAAATGTGAACCACCAAGTGTAGCATGTAAATCCTGAGTGAAGTAGAGCTCACAAAAGCAATGTAAATTTATAAATTGTCTACATGTAAAATGAAACTGATTATGATCAATGATCACTTGTAGACACAAACCAAATTACCTTCAATCTGAGTAAAGAACTATGCAGAACTATCACTTGTATGTGTCTCAACAAAACCAAGTAGAGACTAAAAATAAACTTGCCAAAGTGAGTGCCAACCAATATCACTGAACCAAACCGAGTGTTGGAACAATATGTGCATCTATAAAGATCAAAACAATACAACATGATATCATGATTAACCATTAACACCTGTAGAAAGAATCACCTCATGTGACATATATATCTTCTGCTAAAAAATCCAACATAGAATCACCCCATGTGACCTATATAACCTCTGCACAAGAATCCAACATGATTAGAACCATAAAACAAGACTAAAAGTGTCCAAAGCACTGTCCACAGAGTG
This sequence comes from Sequoia sempervirens, assembly GCA_007258455.2. Classification (NCBI taxonomy): domain Eukaryota; kingdom Viridiplantae; phylum Streptophyta; class Pinopsida; order Cupressales; family Cupressaceae; genus Sequoia; species Sequoia sempervirens. The sequence goes on from VDFB02000002.1 coordinate 244,117,387, forward strand.
CTGAAATATTTAATCAAACTGTGAAATGCCAAGGCACCAACCCAGGGTAGTTTTGACATCAAGGACAAATGCCATAGAAGAAGCCAACATCAGGAGCCTCACATCACATGGATTCATAAAAAAGTATGTTCTCTTCATTTGAGTCTTGTTCATTACCACTAATCTTGATGGCGAACAACACATATATGCATTTTTGTGGGAAGGGAACCATTGACATGGTTGACGAATCATTCAATGATGTTCTTTGTGTGCCTTCATTGTCAACCAATATCCTTTCTATTGATCAAATCACACATGGTGGAGCAGGAAAGAGTGTTGAGTTCACACCAGTTTTTGTCATAATTTGAGATTTGCATAGTAGAGATATAGTTGCAGTTGGGGATGTTGATCACCAATCTCATTTCTACACCTTCTCACATTTTTCTCCTACTATTGATTCGACATATTTTCACATTGAGGCATCTTGTGTGGACACTTTTGAGGAGATTCAATATGGTCATTTAAATGTTGGTATTGTTTCATCCATTGTAGATCTAGTGACATGTGTTGATGCTCCATCTCCTTCATCTACTATTGTACTTGAGGATGCTTGTGTTGCCACAATTTTTTCTCCTTGTGATTTATTGCAATAAGCCATTCATCGTCTTCCAGATATGGCTACTTGGGATGTGTGTTTGATAGGCACTGCTAGTTTTTTTTGTGAGTCCCACATTTTAGATTTGGGATACACCATTTATGACATTCATCTTCTCTTTGATGGAGATGATCCTTCTTTAGTTGTTGTGAATGAACACTCTGACCCTTTTGTTCATTCTCTACATGATCATCCTTTGTAGTTTGACATGAGTGTGGATACTTTTGGACAACATTTGGAGGAGGCTTCTTTGTCTTCAAAGGAGGTATCCTTGTCTTTGGATTATTTTCTACAATAATTTCTTGGAGATTATGGATTGTCTTCTTTGACAGTGTGGTCTAGAATGCTTATTTGGAGTGTGACAACTTTCAACATCGATATGGAGACACTTGAGCATTCTTCAGAGACATAATCCATCATTCTTCTTCTTGCATCTTCCTTTTAGGAATGGGAAGACATCCTACATACCATCTTGGTTTTGTTTCTTTCTAAGGGGAGGAATGTTGTTTGACGCTATTGGATCATCTTCAACATTCAATGTTGAGCTTCTACCATCATTGCAGGTGACTCAACATTAATGGGGGGTTGCATGGTATCTCTTCTTCTTTCTTATGGGGGGGAGTTTCCTTGAATGGGTTTTTTTCCTTCTCATGCATCATTGAGAGTTTTTTTTTGTTTTTTTTCATCTCTCTTTTGGGGAGGAGTTTTTTCCCACTAGGTTTTATCCTTTTCTCCGTTTGTGAGAGATTGCATTTGTATTTGTAAATGGGTACCTAACATGGCCTCGTAGCTAAGACCCATCTTTGTTTCATTTGCATAATAATTTTCTACTCCCTAAGTTGCACTTAAGGGGGGGGGGGTTGTTAGTGTAAATAGGTGTTTTACCAATCTATTCATTAGCAGGTCCTATTTACATGTTAGGCTTACTTAGGTCCTAGGAGGGAATCTTTCTAGAAGGTGTTAGTTTTCATTAGATCTTATCTTATCTTTTGAATTTTAACACGTGTCCTAGGTAGTTATGATAAGTTGTGACATGACATAGGATTAAGACACTTGTCATTATCCTGTTTAACCCTATGGCTCACCTTGGATATATAACCAAGGGGTTCTCATACATTGTATATTGAATTATATTGGATTTAATTCCATTGCAATCTTGAGCATTGTATATTGATCTCTCTTTTGCTTTATGAAGTTCCTAGATCTTGGGTGGCTATAATATTTAGCCAAATCTTGCATGTGTAGAGTTATTCTCTACCAACTCTTACAAACCCTTCTTTTTGAAGAATTTTAAATCCTTACTTTCCCCAAACCTCTTCTTAAACTTATCTCTAGATGCCACTATGGATTTGAGTTTATGATCTTACTTTATGAATTTCTTGAACACTTGGTCCATTGTTGAAGGTCCATGAACATCCATCTCTCCAACTATTTGTAGATTTAGCTCCATTATGAATTTCCTTATTGAAAATTGATCATTTGTTTGATACTAGGGAACATATTTCAGAAACTATGTATACTTCTCTCAATATTCCACCACAAACAAGTCTCCTTCCTTGATATTTTGAAAATATGTCAACTTCTAATCAAAGTAGAGTTTGGGTAACCACCTTTGTCTAAACAAATTCACAAATTGGTCCCATTTAACAATAGTGGAATCCAAGTTCATCTTAGCCTTTTTTTCACCCACCAGGTTGAAGCTTTTCTCAACAATTGACACACTCCCCATATTGTCTTAGTAACTTCCAAGTAGTTTTATATTCTTAAACTAATTCTCCATCTCACTCAACCATGACTCATCTCCATCACCCAAAACCATCCCATTAAATTTTGGTGGATTAATTTTCTTCATATCTCTTGCTAATTCAGTGGTAAATGAGATCTAACATCTCTCCTTTTCACTTCTTCATTGATTCTTTGGACATGTAAAGTTACATAAAAGTTTAGGTTTACACTAGCATCATGGTTATTCCCATCCTCTTTAGCTTCCTGCCTTCGAGGTTCTTAGTATTCTCACTCAAATGCTAGAATCCTTTTCCTAGTGTCATTTAGGGCTAAGGGAGTTTGATCAAGTTTAGTTGTATAATCTCATGTAGCTTGTCTATAATTCTTCACATTCACCCTAGGGCTTGTCCTTGTTTGTACCATTTTGATCCTAGTGTAATAGGATGGTGTTATATTAGCTTGTAGAAAAAATATCGTCTTATGAAAAATTATTGACAAAGTTACTACACATTTTCTCTAATTAGTTAATAACACACCAAATAATAGATAACATAGCTCACCATAAACATATATTTTATTTCATGTTTAAAGATTTGTAATTTTCACATCTTTATTTATAATAGAAGATATCTTTATATCTAGAGATCTTTGAGTTACAATAATTTTTCTATTAAGGTCTAATCAGATAAGGGGATCTCCTTTGGTTCTTCCTCTCCATCAAAGTCCAGTAATATAAATTTTTAGGGGGGATGTACATATAGGTACTCTGTTATCAACTCTTTACTCACATTTGACTTGTATCCATACCCAAAAGGTATGTCATGAAATATCAAAGGTTTTCTAATCTTGAACTTGATTTCAACTTTAGGCACTACTTGCTTGCCTTTGAGTAGTTTTATCTAGTTTATTATTGTTGCCAAAGTTTCAATGTTACACAGTCACAGTTCTTCCAATGAAAAAAGTGGGTGTTTTAGTTTCCTCCTTAACAATGTTCTTGTTCTTTGTTTTCTTGGCATATTTTCAGGATCAATTTCATGCCATAATTGGTTCAAGAATTTATTAGTTTAAAATTTTACCTTGTGAAAGTTTGTAGTGAGCTCATAGGTCCTAGTGCTGAACCCAACACTTTGATATCACGTGTAATGAACAACCATGCATTAATCAATAATTCTACAAATTTACTCATTTAAAAAATATTTTATAAGAATAATGTCAATGTTAAAAACTAAATAATTAAGAACAACTATAACCATTAACAAGTATGCATCACCATGAACTCAATAAGAAATTTTTTCCTTCCAAATAAACTCCTTCCACATTCTCCAACTATATCATTCCAACAACACCCACCTATAGGAAAACATATACAAACTTCATATTCTCTGAGAAATACCTACATGCAAACAAAAAAATAAGATTATTGCTCTTTATGAGCAACAAAGGCAGAAAAAACACACTTTCTTTGAAATAAAATTCTCTCCTCTCCATAACAATGCTCATTTTCACAGCTTCTATTCATCCATTTTCCTATTCAAAAGCTTCTTTTTGTATTGCGACAAGAAAACCTGTCACTTCTATCTATCACTACTCCCTTATTATCATGAATATTTTAGAACAAAAATATGGGTTTTGTGTTCCTTGTTCTCATCTTTCCAGATCATTTTGAAATTCTTGATTTCAATTCCATATGAGAAAGTTATGCCATTTTTACTGAAACTAGTCCTCTCAGGTACGACTCCTGACAATCTGTCTCTCCCAATCAAACCTTCTCAATTCCCTTGACTCTTTTCTTGGCATGAGTTTTTCTCTTCTTGGAATATGCATTCAATATCCATTCAAAAATTATCTTCTCACCTCTCAACCCACTCTCTCCACTTCCTCCTTGCCTTGCATCTCCTTTTTTCAACAAATACAAATTCAAAATTTTGAATAGAGTTATAATTTACAATAAATGCCCACTCATAGGTTGGGTGTGGGATTTTTCCTTTTGATAAATTACAATTTTCAAACATTTTTAAATCAACTAACAACTGAATCAATTAATCAATTGATTTTATTTTACAATCCCAACATCAAACCTTACTATGCTAGAGGAGTTGAAGATTTAATTAAATTGTGCCTGCAAGAAAAAAACGAAGACAAAACTCAAAAAATAAAATTAATATATTTTTTGATGTTCAGGATTGTCCGTGCACCCGGATGCTCCTGCATCAACTCATCACATGTTTATATTTAGATAGAAACCAATTTTTTATAAACATAAAAGTTTATATAGAAAAGTATACACCTTTAAACATATAATTTTACATCTTTTCAACTATACATGGGAATACAAGGAGTCTTTGTGTAATGAAGTTTCAATTATTTTTGACTACAAGGGGGAGAGAATCATCTGAGTTCCTTTTATTTAACCACAAATTGGTGGTCACCCACACACCTTCCAATTGGAAGTGGCCCTACCCTTCATGTGGATAGCTAATAAAGAAGTTTGCAAACCATATCATGCCATATGATAACTAGTGTAGTGTATTGTCTTTGTCACATACAATCTACCATACAACCTTAGATACCCTAGAGCTAAGTATGACAACTCTGATTGAAATGCAACCTATCACACTATAAACTGGCAATGAAAGCAACAAATTCCATTACTTTGGACATTTTTTTGTGAAATAAGTTCACAATTTCATATGGATATGTGCATCATTGTTCACACATCTCTTTCTCAAATTTGTCATCTGAAAACCAAATTATATTCACATTAATACATTACTAAGGCACACAAAACATGTAGAGAAAAACAAGTTGCACTAATTGAATCTTCATATTCAATTTTTGTCACTTTTGGGACAACATGCAACTAGCATACCACACTATCACTTAATTGATGCAAATTTCACCAGAAGAATAATTTGGATCATGAGACACTTTGTGTGAAGAGCTGCACTCTTCAAATTGTATCACCATTTTAATGTTCTCTTAGAAACCTGTTGTGTCATATGTGCTGCTCAAATCAAGCTCGTGGCACATTTATCCTTCCAACTCAATTTCTATGGTAACAATCTCATATGACCCCTTTGAATTGCATTGTACATGAGAAATACATGTTGCACACCAAATAAACATGATGACCAAATTCATATTCTTCGAGTGTAAACCCATCAAATTGAAGTTCATAAGCTATCCCAAATTTTTTTTTCAACATTTTCATCTTCATGTACAATTGCACCTATTCTATCCTCATGCAAGCCATCAATATCAACTTAAAATATAAAAAATAGAGATGGTAAGAGATTAAACATGTAAGAATTTTCTTGTTCATCATTTAAATTGCCATATATATATATATGTGTGTTGCATAATAAACTACTTGATCTGATTCATTTATGAATCTCTTGCATACACATCTTCCTCGTTGTCCATACTACTTCCCAAAACAACAAGGTCATACTCCTCATTCATAGACTAGATTGTTGCAAGTATGAGAAAGTTTGGTGGTGTTGTCGTTAATGTTGTCATTGATGTCAACACAATTCAGATTGTTGCAGATTGTGCATGTATAGTTGAGATGCTATTGAGATGTTGTGAGTACATGGAACTATCCTTATGATGTTGGAGATGTGTTGAAATGATGAGTTACCAAGTGATTTTGAGAAAATTAATAAAGAGTGAAGTTAGAGTTATGTATGCGTTCAGAATGTGCTCCGGTTTGTGCTTCGCGTTTCTTCTGTGTTGATCCTATGCTTGTGCAGATATGAAAGGTTAATGTTGGAGATCTGTTGGTGTCATCTCTTGATTTGTAGCTTTTGGTTTGATGGAGTGTGAAAGTTGTGTTCACTAGTGTGTGAACTAGTTTGGCAAAGTTGCTTGTTTGTGGATTGGAAGAAATGTTTTTACTCCGCAGTCCTTCACTAATTTTTTTTAGGTCTTGTGGATCTGGAGTATGTCTTGTAATGGTGTTCTATTGGTTATGGTAGAGATGTTTGTGGTTTGGAGCTTTGGAAGTTGAGTTTCAGAGTTGAAAGTGTTTGCACAATCCAGATGGACTGATGGAAGGTGTTATGTGTTCAAAGGTTGTTACAGTTGCTACGGATGTATCTGAGATGTGTTCTCATGCATGGTAAAGCATGTTACATCGTCCACATGTTATCTTCTTGCTGGGAAGTGTGTACTCCAATGCTCATTTGTGTTTTCATTAGGTTTGGCTGACCTGGTGTTTACACTTCATAGGAAGAATTAAAAATTTAATTAAGGAAGTGTGCGGTTGATCCAAGATGTTGCTTTTGGTCATGGTTAAGTGTTTAATTGGTCCACTCTCATTCCTTTCCACCACGAGAATGTTGAGTTTTTGATCTAATTTAAATTTATGAATTGAAGCGTATGTGGCCGACCTTGGAGAATGTTTCTAAGATTGAAGATGGTATAAATGTAAGTGAAGATACAAAGAATTGATATATACACAAATAACGAAGTAAGCCACAAGTGAAGTGCAGAGTTGTGCAAAAGTGAGTTGAGGCAACAATACTTCATTATGTTAGATTCCTGAAAGTAGTGAGATGAAGGTTCTTGCAATCTTCTGATCAAGGCTGCAGATGTGTGTAAATTGCTATGGTGGATCTTTCTGTTATCTTTTGTATCTGTAGGCAGTGAGCCGCCCTATTGGATAGTGAGTCCTTTCTGTAGGTAGTGAGCCTTTGTATTCAGGTAGTGAGCCCTTGGCAGTGAGCCTCTTGTATTCAGTTTTGCTATTACTTTATATTGTGAGTTAATCCTCACCGTGGTTTTACCCTCATTGGGTTTTCCACATAAAATCTAGTGTTCGTTGTGTTGATTTTGCTTTTATGTTATCTACATTTCATGTTCATACTTAATAACATAATAGCGTGGTTGTGAAGTTGATAAGTGTTTGAAGTTTTGTATTTAAATTTGGTGACAACTGATTCACTCCCCCTCTCAGTTGTCTTGCGCCTTTTAACAATTGGTATCAAAGCTTTTGGTTCCTTGGTGTAGAGCTTAACTGCTTAAGGAAGATCTGATGGTGCATAAGTTGGTGATCCCTATGTTTGATGGATTTGATTACAATGACTAGAAAGTGCAGATGAGAGGATATATTATCTCTCTTGGTTACAAGACCTAGAAGGCTATTGAGATGAAGTATATTGCTCCTACGAGTGGTCCTACTACTGTAGATGAGGTCTCTGCTTATGAGGAGAATGAAAAAGCGAAGTGTGCTATTTACAACGCTTTATCCAAGACTGAGTGAATAAAAGTTATATCTTTGGCACTACTTATGAAGTTTGGAAGAAGTTGGAAGATTTTTATGAAGCAAATGATAGAGTGAAATTGACAAAGAAGCTGACGACAAAGTGTAGATATGAGAATTTGAAAATGGAAGGAGAAGATATTGCAAGCTATTTCCAGAGGGTTGATCTAGCAACAAATGAAGTTAGGAATCAAGGGGGCACTCTAACTGATGAAGATATAATTTAGAAGATTCTAATGACCCTACCAGAGTGTTACAATGATAAGGTTTTAGTTATTGAGGAAACGTATGATCCTAAGAAATATACTAAAGAACAACTATTTGGCACCTTGATTGCATTTGAGATGAGAAAATTTGGAAAGAAAGAGGAGAATACAAAAACAACATTTAAAGCAACAAAGATTGAAGATGATTCAGATAGTGATGGTTCAGATGAGTTAGAAGTGAACTTTACAAGGAAGTTGAAGAAATGTACCGATAAGTATAAAGGTATGTTGCCCTTTAAATGCTTCAGTTGTGGTAATATTGGTCATTATGCTTCAAGATGTTTGAATAGAGCTATACATAAGAAGAACATAGATCATAAAGATAGAAAGGATAAGAAATACAAAAAAGTTGTACTATGTTAGAGAAGAAGCTAGAATCTCTAATGATGAATTTGATTATGATGGTGATGATAGTGAATGCTTATTCTTAGCTTTGGAGAATAAATCTATGTCTACTAACTCTAGAAAGTGTGCAAGAAAAAGTGATTTGGAGAACAAGAAGGATGAGATGGAAGGTACTTTGGTCACTGCCTTTCATGCTAGACAGGATGAAGGCTACTAGGTGATTGATAGTGGATGTTCTAGTCACATGACCATAGATAAAAGTAAGTTCACTAAACTTGAAAAGTATGATGGTTTGGTCATGTTTGGTGATGATTCTGGAGCAAAGATTGTTGGGAAAGGTACAATTAGTTTTGATGGAATTCACAACACTAATGATGTATATTATGTAAAGGGCCTAAAGCATAACCTTTTGAGTGTTGGAAATATGTGTAGCAAAGGTTTCAAACTTGTGTTTCAGGATAATACCCATGAGATCAAAAAAGGATCCGGAACTATGGTTGCTGCAGGAAGGAGAACTCATGGAAACATCTATCAACTTAAGGGTGTTGATGGTCAGTGCCTTGTATCTCAAGTTAATGAAAGTTGGTTATGGCACCGTAGAATGGGACATGTAAACTTTGATAATGTGGTCAGGATTAGTTCAAGAGATATTGTCCGAGGTCTGCCTAAAATCATAAAGCCTACTAATATTGTTTGCAGAAGTTGTGAGTTAGGGAAACAGACGAGATGCAGTTTCAAAGGAAAAGAGTGAACTACTATCAGAATGCTAGAATTAATTCATACAGACCTCTGTGGTCCTACTAGAATAGGAATCCTAAATGGTGATAGGTATTTCATGCTTCTTATTAATGATTATTCTCGAATAACATGGGTTGCTTTTCTTAGAGAGAAGACTTAGGCTTTGGATAGGTTTAAAGTGTTCAAAACAAGAGTAGAAAATGAAGTGAACCTAAGAATCAAATGTTTGAGCTCTGATAGAGGTGGATAATTCACTTCTAGTGAGTTTAATGCATTTTGTGAAGAACATGGAATAAAGAGACACTTTTTTCTCCTAGAACCCCTCAACATAATGGAGTGGTTGAGAGAAAGAATCAAACTGTACATGAAGCTGCAAGAACCATGATGAAAGAAGAAAATGTACCTGATGTGTACTGGAGAGAGGCAATACACACTGCTGTTTATGTTCTTAACATGGTTTAGATTAGAGGAAACAACACAAAGACTTCTTATGAGTTATGGACTGGTAAGGCTCCTACTATGAAATACTTTAAGGTGTTTGGAAGCAAATGTTACATTAAAAGAGATGATAAGAATCTTGGGAAGTTTGATGCTAGATGTGATGAAGGGATTTTCCTTGGATATTCAACTACCAACAAATCATATAGATTCTTTAATAAAAGATTGAGGAAGATTTTTGAAAATGCTAATGTGAAGGTTGATGAGGATATGCATAGACCTATTGAGATAAGTGAAGTTGAACCAGATGATCCTATTTGCGCACTAGTACACGAAGAGAATAAGGAAGAGGAAGAAGAATAGACTGAAGAAGAAGAAAATGACTCCAGAACTTGTTCCTAAGACTCCTAAGTATGTCTAAAAGAATCATATGGAGGAACATATAATTGGAGACAAGAGTGAAGGTGTGAAAACAAGAAGTAAAGTAGTAGCTGAGGTAAATCTATGTTTACTTTCTAAAATAGAACCTAAGTCTGTGTGTGAAGCATGTGAAGATGAGAGTTGGGTTAGACCTATGAAAGAAGAGTTGCAACAAATAGATAAGAATCAGGCATGGGAACTGGTTCCTAGACCTGTGAATAAGAATGTAATTGGTTCAAAGTGGGTGTTTAGGAATAAGTTGAATGAAAATGGTGAAGTTATAAGAAACAAAGCAAGACTTGTATGCAAGGGATATTCACAAGTTGAAGGCATAAAATTTGAAGAGACATTTGCCCCAGTGGCAAGAATGAAAGCTATTAGGATGTTTTTGGCATTTTCTGCCCACAAGGATTTCAAAGTATATTAGATGGATGTCAAGTCTACATTCCTGAATGGTGAATTGGAAGAAGTATACATGGAACAACCTGAAGGATTTCAGTTATTGGACAAACCAGATATGGTTTGTAAATTGAAGAAGGCATTGTATGGAAAGAAACAAGCTCCCAAAGCATAAAACACAAGATTGGATAAATACCTAACATAGCAAGGGTTCAACAAAGGCTCTAAGGCTCTACTGACAAAAATCTTCACTTCAAAGTGCAAGGTAACAAAATGTTGATAGTGGTAGTATATGTTGATGATATCATATTTGGAGGAAATGAAGGTATGTGTAAGAGATTTGTAGAGGAAATGCAAAAAAATTTGAAATGTCCATGATTGGTGAGTTGAATTTCTTTCTTGGTCTTCACGTAAATCAAATTGATAAGGGGATATTCATTTCACAATCAAAATATGTGAAAGAGTTGTTGAATTTTTTTTTGGAATGGATGACTCCAAACTGGTTAGTACTCCTATGGTGACCGGATGTAAGCTAAGAAAAGATGATGTATCTGCTAAAGCTGATCAGAGCAAATATATATATATATATATATGATTGGTGGACTGTTGTATCTTACTGCTACCAAACTGGATATCATGCATGCTCTATGTTTAGTTGCCATATTTCAAGAAGATCCTAAAGAAGCACATGTTACAACTGTAAAGAGGATATTCAAATATCTTAAAGGTACACCAAATTATGGCTTATGGTATCCTAAGGATACTGATTTCACTTTAAGTGCTTACACCGATGCAAATTGGATTGGTTGTGTGGATGACTAGAAGAGTACTAGTGGAGGTGCTTTCTTTCTTGGTGGAATATTGGTTTCATGGTTAAGTAAGAAATAGGACTTGATTTCTTTATCCACTACAAAAGTATAGTATATTGCTGCATCATCTTGCTGCACATAGGTTTTGTGGATGAAGCAACCACTGAAGGATATTGGAGTGATATGTGATGAGCCTATTTCTATCTTTTATGACAATACAAGTGCTATAAACATTTCAAATAATCTAGTAATGCATTCAAGAACAAAACATATATCTATCATATATCATTTCCTAAGCGAGAAGGTATTGAAGAATAAAGTTAGGTTGGAGTATGTTTCTACAAAGGAGCACATTACATATATATTTACTAAGGCTCTTTCAAAGGAAACTTTTGAGTATCTTAGGGATAGGTTGGGGGTCATCAGCCCTCCGAACTAGGTGCACATGAAGGTGCATTAGTCTAGTGGATCCACAAATTCTTCATTTATCTGGATTGATGAATAGGTCTACTTCGTAGGGGGAGTAGAAAGTTTTTCATTGTTGCAATATGAGTTGCATGGGTGCACTCCTAAGGGGGAGTGATCAGAGCTTTTGATCTTTTCCATTGACGTCAAAGGGGGAGAGAGAGTCATGTGAAAAAAATAGAAAAGGAAGAGAAGGTTGTCTAATTTGAAAATAAAGGGGCGTGTTGTCTTTGATGGTTTTTCACATAATGTGTTGCCATCAATGACAAAGGGGGAGATTGTTGCAAGTATGAGCAAGTTTGGTGGTGTTGTCATTAATGCTGTCATTGATGTCAACACAGTTCAGATTGTTGTAAATTGTGCATGTATATTTGAGATGTTGTGAGTACATGGAGCTATCCTTATGATGTTGCAAATGTGTTGAAGTTATGAGTTACCACTTGTGCTTTTGAGAAAATTAATAAAGAGTGAAGTCAGAGTTATGTATGCATTCAAAATTTTCTCTGGTTTGTGCTTCGTGTTTCTTTTGTGTTGATCTTATGCTTTTGAAAATTTGAAAGGTTATTATTGGAGATCCGTTGGTGTCATCTCCTAATTTTTAGCTTCTGGTTTGGAGTGTGAAAGTTGTGTTCACCAGTGTGTGAACTAGTTGTCAAAAAGGTTCTTGTTTGTGGACTATGAGAAATTTTTCTGCCCCGTAGTCCTCCGTTGATTTGTTTCATGTCTTTTGGATCTGGAATATGTCTTGTAATGGTGTTCTTTGGGTTCTGACAAAGATGTTTGTGGTTTGGTTCTTCGAAAGTTGAGTTTCAGAGTTGTATGTGTTTACACAGTCTAGATGGACTGATGGAAGGTGTTTTGTGTTCGAAGGTTGTTACACTTGCTATGGATGTATCTAAAGGTATCTAAGATGTTTTCTCATGCATGGTAAAGCATGTTACATCATCCACATGTTATCTTCTTGCTGGGAAGTGTGTACTCCAATGCTCATTTGTGTTTTCATTAGGTTTGGATGACCTAGTGTTTACACTTCATATGAAGAACTAAAAATTTAATTAAGTGTGTGGTTGATCCAAGATGTTGCTTTTGGTCTTGGTTAAGTGTTTAATGAGTCCACTCTCATTCCTTTCCACCGTGGGAATGTTGAGTTGCCGACCTAATTTGAATTTATGAATTGAAGCGCATGTGGCCAACCTTGGAGAATGTTTCTAAGATTGAAGATGGTATGAATGTAAGTGAAGATGTGAGGAATTAATATATACACAAGTAATGAAGTAAGCCACAAGTGAAGAGAAAAATTGTGTAAAATTGAGTTAAGGTAGCAATACTTCATTGTGTTAGATTCCTGAAAGTAGTGAGCTGAAGGTTTCTGCAATATTTTGATCAAGGCTACAGATGTGTGTAAATCTCCATGGTGGATCTTTCTGTTATCTTTTGTATCTGTAGGCAGTGAGCCTCCCTATTGGATAGTGAGTCCTTTTTGTAGGAAGTGACCCTTTGTATTCGGGTAGTGAGCTCTTGGCAATGAGCCTCTTGTATTTAGTTTTTGTTATTACTTTATATTGTGAGTTAATCCTCACCATGGTTTTTCCTTCATTGGGTTTTCCACATAAAATTTGGTGTTCATTGTGTTGATTTTGCTTTTTTTTATCTACATTTCATGTTCATACTTATAACAAAATAGTATGGATGTGAAGTTGATAAGTGTTTGAAGTTTTGCATTTGAATTTGGTGACAACTGATTCACCCCCCATCTCAGTTGTCCTACACCTTTTAACATAGATGTCATCATTGATTTCTTTATTGAAATCACCCCTAGATGAATGATCCAACTAAAGGTAAATGTAAAAATTGTCATCATATTCTATACCGTGATCACACATTGCACCAACACCTTTCTCTACCTTCTTGCAAACATAGTCATCACTTGATATTGTGCTTGAACCACATGAAACCTCCATGCAATCATTATCCACAACAACTTGTTCATCACTAGTAACATCTATTTTTGGAGATAAATATTTTGCAACCATATCCCTTCTTAGACTATTAATGAAATCAAGGCACTTGCATGATTGCTATATGTTAATCGAATTAGTTCTTCCCATATTGAACCATAGCCTAGAGTAACATCATAGGCTCTAAGAAACATATCAATATAGGAAAGTGTGTTAGGTCCAAATTCTTTTGATATATTGGAAAGAGCAATGGAAAATCTATGACTAATGTCCATATTATACTCTTGCTCTTGACATTTGATGTTTTCTAATTCTTCAATAATAGTAGCAAGGTCTAAGTGCAAAGCAAACTCTTCCTCAAATGCAACCATGAGCTGATTCCACAAAACAAAAGAATGCTCAGGAAAAACATCATACCAGTTATTTTCCTTTCCGTACAATGACCTAACAAAAACTCCCACCTTCATTTCTTCATCTTCAAACAAAAAAATTCCCATGGCATCTAAAAAAGTATTGACATGTGCATCCCCCTCTAGAAGATCATACCCATAAAACCTAGGCATTGAAAGGAAGCTAGATACACGAAATAGCTTCCTACACCAATTTGTCAGAGGAGAGAATGCGCAAAATCCTAAAAATTCAAACCCTTATTCAATTAAAAAAGAGAAGATGCACATTGCAAGTAAACATAAACAACATCACATATATAAGAAAAACACATAACACTAGATATATGTGGGGAAAACATTTCGGGAGAAAAACCCCACACTCCAAAATCTTGAACAACGTATTATTTGTAAACAAATGGTTACAATACACTTGCAATACAAGCCTCTACAAGAGTATAACAATGTTACAATTCTGGAGCCAATCTGGTAGCATAACACACCTACAAAGCACAATAAAATACAACTCCAAATACAACACAAACATTTATAGAGCTCATGCAAATTTGGATGCCTAGAATCTTCACATGCAAGGTACGACCCAAAATGCATGTCATAATTAGCTCTTACATTATAATAATATGTAATATGCCAATCCTTTTCATAATCAACCATAATTAACTTATGACAAATGACAAGCTCCTCAAAATTAGCATATATTTTGGCTCTACAAAATGGGACACCCACTTCCACCAATTTAGCTTACAATTTCCATGAATGACTCTTACAAATATCATAACCCGTCATAGAAATTTGTCATAACTTATCATAAAACATGACATAGAAGCTTATAACAATTTCCACCAATTTAGGCACAAAATTTGGTCCTAAAAAATGGATGCCTACCTACTTGAAATTAGCTTCCAAAAGGTGTTGGAAGTTGGTTTCATTGATGTCAACACTAATTTTTGGTTGTGATTAATGTCAACACTTGAGGAGATTTGTGTGAAATTGTTGGAAGTTGGTTGTCATTGTTGACAACATTAAGTATTGGGCTAACATTGTGTATGGAAGGGTTTCTGAAGTTCATGGTTGGATGTCATGCCTTATCTGATGTTTGCTAAAGTTTATGTCATTGAGTATGATTTTTGTCAGCAAAGTTAGTTTCATAATGATATATTAAGATGAGGATTAAAAGAATTGAGACGAGGATTAAAAGCATTAGAAGTATTACTTACATTTGAGAGATGTTAGTAAAGGTCTAATTTATGTCTTATGCTCTCTCTTGATGTTCTTGATAAAGCATGTGCTGCTCAAAGAAAGATTTGGCCTCCACAAGTTGCTTAAGTGTTTTTGATTTAGGAGGTTTCTTTAAAGTCTGTTTGGGAGAATGCTCCGTATTCCTCCACTGTTGAAGATATGGTCTTGCGGTTTGGGACTCAAAGTTAGTGCTTTGTCGATGTTGCACTCCTATCTTTTTAGGCCACTAGTGTTGTTGAGGTTTCTATGTATTGCAAAAGGTTGGTAGTGTTGTTGGTTGTCTGGACTAGTTTAGGAAATGCTCCACATTTCTTTGCATTGATGTCTCTTCTCCCATGGTTTGGTGAATGTGCTCTCACTGTTTGTGAAGTGTATCAGTTCCAATTTCCTATGAGTGATGAAGTGGTCTGCAAGTTGTTCTATTAATGTCATATCTCATGTTTTTGCATTTTGTGCTTCCTAAATGAAGTATTTTGTTCCTATTTGATCTGTGGTGGTTATTGATGACATGAAAATATAAAAAAAGTGTATGGAACTATTGTTGTATGTTCATGGAACATCCCCATGTGCTCCACATGATGTTGATTAGTCACTTTGGTGTTGCATTGTGTCGTGAGTTGACTTTTTGGGTTATTTGTAGATATCTGGGTGACATGGCTTGTTCTTTTGCTTGTGCCATGTGTTTGGGGGTCTGTGATAGAAATTGAAGATGTGCTATGATAGATTTGGGTCATGACCTATCCTATTTAGGACCGCATCAAGTAAATTAAATTGAAGGAATGTTTTTGAGCTGGTCGGTTATGTGCTTCGCGTTTTATATACATGTTTCCTTTGATGCCAACTTAGATGCCAACTTAGATTAATGTGCGCTAGTGTATGAATTATTTTGGATCATATTGGAAGATGTATTAAGTTGGTTTTGGTCCTCTCTATCTTCAGGATAAGATCACATTATGTTTTGGTGGCTGACTTGTTAAATTCATTGATTATCTGCTTCCTAGTTGACCTAATTGAAGTTTTGAAGTGTTGTAGTGGATATAAATATAAAATCATTTTGAATGCAATGTGTAAGAGAAGAGTACATGTGTGAAAAAGAAAGTGTGTGTAATGTATTGAATATCCAATAGAGTTAGTGCTACATTGTGAAGAGGAAAGATCATATGTTCTACAACGCCTCAGTCAGTAGAGTGTTATGTTGACAAATATTGTAATTCTCTCATAAAATTTTTGTATCCTACTTTGAGATACTGAATCTCATCAGGTCCTTGTATCTTGCATCTAGAGTTGTGTTTGCTTCAGTTTTGTAAGTACTTTGTATCTTGCATTGAGGTAGTGAGCCTTAGTTTGCAAGTCCTTTTTGGCAGTGAGCTTTTATATTGTGAATTAAATCTCACCATGGTTTTCCCTCATTGGGTTTTCCACATAAATATGGTGTCATCTTGTGGATGTTTGTTCTTGTCTCTTTATCATTGATGCTGATATGGTTAGAAGTTAGAATTGCTATATCTTTCATTACTGAAGTTGCTAATGGTTTAAACTACTATATCTTTCTACTGATTCACTTAAGAGTTTGAAGTTTGTATTATGCTGAGGGATTCGAGATTCATAAGGGTTTTTGTGTAGACTAATTCACCCCCCTCTTATTCTTCGGGTGTGTTCAACAATTGGTATCAAATCCAAGTTCCTCTTAAGAAGCCTAACAACTTGAGGTAAAGATTCAAGATGACACATGATGGCTCATACAAGGGTCCTAGGTTTGATGGGACTAATTATAATTTTTGGAAATTGAGAATGGAAGGACACTTAAACTCCCTAGGGTTTGGTATTTGGAAATCATGCAAAGATGGTTATACTACTCCTGCTACTCCTCCAATAGATCTAGCTGAAATCAGATTATATGAATGCAATTCCAAAGCTAAGAATGCTCTCTTATGTGGATTAGCTAATTTAGAACTTTTGAAGGTGATGAACTGTAGTTTTGCTAAAGATGTATGGGGAAAACTCAACATTATCTATGAAAGTGATACAAAAGTAAAGCAAGGTAAGATGCAAATGTTAGTGTAATTAATATTTAATTACACTTGCATAAATTTACTTAGGTAATGTTTTAATTCCTAGGTTAATTATTCTCATCCTTATCTTGTTGAGCTATCTTTTTGCTCAAGATAAGATTAGGGTTATGCATACTTTGCTTTTATAAAGCAAATCATCTCATGTAATTATGGATTCCTGAATAATAATATTTTGCACATCTTTTTGCAATAGCTTTGCTTTTTATGTTTTTCTCTTTTGTGGAAGGTTTTTTGATTTGCATGTTTGATCTTGGTTTCTAACATGGTATCAGAGCCTCGATTTGCAGCCCCTTCTCATATTTTTTGAGAAAATCATTGTAGAGTTAGTTCGGGATTCCTTGAGGGTTTCATACCTTGAGATTGTCTCTCTATTTGGGTGCTCTTGCATGGTTAATTTTAGTGCACATTGGAGGAAATATGAGCCCATATTTGAGTTCAGGGTTATCGAAAAAGTCAAGATCGACTTTTGTTTTGCCTGAATCTGACATTTTATGCTAGAGTTATGAGGGTTTGAAGATTTGCTAGATCTGGGAGTTGCGAAGCTTTTGGTGCATTTTCAGGCAGATCAGACCTTGCCATGAGATCCAGAGTGTCCGAGAGACAAAAAATGACATATAACTCGCCTATATTCGGCGTCAGCTGTTCGTGAGGCAATTTTTTTTAATCCAGCAGGTTGTACGACCTGCCAAGTACAGGGTACAATATAGTTGCAAAAAAAAAAAAAAATTTTTTTATATGGTTTGCAATTTTATCAGCTATATTAAAAATATCATTGGTATATATTTTATTAGGTATACTAAAATCTTATGGTGGCAGATTTACTTTCTGGACAAATTTTATGGTGGAAGGTTTTTTTGCAGGGGCCGGACCCTGGCCCCATCTGACCACTGTGTTGACTTTCCACCCCGCTGACCATCCTTCACTGTCGGCCATTCTGTTTCTCCACCGGCCCCTCTTTTTGGTACCCCTATCTTCTCTGGTGGTCATTGCAACCCCGCCAACTCCTTATCTTTCAGCCCCGGGGGGGGGCTCTATTGTCAACGGGTGGCGCCACTTATCACCGCTATCTCACCACCCACCTGCCGCCTACTTGGTGGCAGGTTCTTTTTTTCTAGGTATATGGGTGCAGTCATATGGCGGACCGAGGGCTAGGCCAAAAGGAGCTATTTTTTTTGCACCCGATTAGCATTCAAGTACCCTAAATTGCCATTGTGCAATTGTTTTTTTCATTTTATCATAACTTTTGATCCCGAAGGCAAATTTTTTGAAACGAGATATCGCCAGAAAGTTGGTGAGCCCAATTTTCTGATGGTGTAATGTTTTTTAGAGATTTTTCTGTTTGATGGGATGTTTTTCTTGTTGAACTCAGATGAATTTTTTTTGCTTCGAAGGGAATATCTTTTGACTCGGTGATCCTTTTTTTGCCATTCTTGCTGCGTTGGAAAGCTGGTTCAATCCTCTACATAGATCTGAGGTCTATTTTTATTTTCTATTTATGCATATTTAGAATTATCTCCTTTTACAATTGTTGGGTTATTGTAATAAATTAACTGAGATAAAGTTCTATCAGGGGGGTTTCTTGCATAATAATCTGATTAGAGTGTGCATGCACTTTGATCTCCATATTCATCTTGATTTTTTGACAGCTTGCATGGGTTATATCTGGTTTCTTAGTTTATTTTGGCCGCATCTTGCTCTTGCTTGACACATATCAAATTCACATCGATTCACACTTTAGATTGAGAGCGTATTGTTAATGATCCGCATTGGATACTTCTCAGTTTGAGGGCCATGTTTTTATGGTTAATGTTCCAGAGTCTTTATGGTACTTGTTCCCATGGAAGAGTTTTAGTCTCAGTTTGGCATCGACATCGAGATACAAATTTTCCAGATTTTGTCATCATTTCATCTACTATTGCTTCACAGATTCCAAGGTTGTTCCAGTTTGTGAGTTTTCCATTGTTTCGTGGCATCCGGTTTGTTGTCACATTATTATGATTTTTCCTGAGTCCTTCAGTGACTCTCATTTGGTTTCTTGTAGACAAAAGTATCTTTCCTTGCTTTTTAAATTGCGGTTCTAGTGTTACTCCACAGTGTTCTTCCAGTGTTTCTTTGCAACAAACATCTCATTACAGGGGGGTTTTGTCCCACTGGGTTTTCCTTATTTACCTCATTATTGCATTTGTACATGGGTACCTGATCAGGCCTTGTTGCTGGGACCCATTTATGATTTCTTGCATTCATCTTAGTTTTAGGTGCATGCTTTTTTAGTCTCCCTAAGTTGCATTTATGGGGGGGTGTTAGTGTAATTAATATTTAATTACACTTGCATAACTTTACTTAGGTAATATTTCAATTCCTAGGTTAATTATTCTCATCCTTATCTTGTTGAGCTATCTTATTGCACATCTTTTTGCAATAGCTTTGCTTTTTCTATTTTTCTCTTATGTGGAAGGTTTTTTGGTTTGCATGTTTGATCTTGGTTTCTAACAACAAATCTTTAAAAGTAGATTTGAGACTCTAAGGATGACAGAAGATGGAGACATTGCTAGTTACATGCTCTGAGTACAAGAAATTGTTTCTGGAATCACTGGCCTTGGTGGAGAAGTAAAATAAAGTGAAATTGTGAAGAAGGTTTTGAGGTCCCTCCCAAAATCTTATAGTCATAAAGTGTCTGCCATTGAAGAATCTAAAGACTTGGATCAATAATATATTGATGAAATGTTTGGTGCTCTTACTTCCTTTGAAATTAGAGAGTTTGATCATGATATTCCAAAGAAGGAAGCTGCATTCAAAGCTAACAAAAGATTGAAGATGATGCTGATCATAGTGATGACTATGATGAAGTTGAAGCAAACTTTGTGAGAAGATTGAAGAAAGGCACTAGCAAGTACAAAGGTAAGTTACCATTCAAATGTTTCAATTATGGAAGGATTGGGCATTTTGATTCTAAATGCCCTTATAAAAAAATCAGATGATAGTAACAAGAGAGATAAGATTAAAAGGGGTCTCTATTACAAGGAGAGTAGCAGTTCCTTAGAAGATGAGGAGAATGAATCAAATGATGAAACCCTCTTTATGGCCTTTAATACTATTGACAAAAAGTGTAATGTTGAGAAATATAAGGGTTTTGACTCCTTGAGTGATGAAGACATGTTCTCTTAGGATCCAAATCTAGAATCAATGGAACATGAAGGTTGGGACTTCAATTTAGATGATTGGGAAATAGATTTTGAAGGAAAAATTTAGTATGCTCTAAAAGACCTGAATGAAGAAAAGGAACTAAATAAAAAATATTAGAGCTTGCTTAAAAAATCAAAGGAAGAAATTGACAAATTGAAAGCCAAAGTAGAAGAAGGTAAAAGTTGTGAAGAAAAACTAAAAAGGGTAGAAGGTATGATCTTTGATTTAAAAATAAAGGTTGAAGAAGGCAAGAGGATTGAAGATTGCTTGAATGCCAAGATCAATAACAAGGTTGCTAAATGTTTAAAGCTTGAAGAAGAGATTGTCACTTTGAGGAATTCCCTAAAAAGAGAAAAATAACAAATTGAAAAAGGAAAGAAGTTTGGTCCCGAGGATAGCTCCAAATCAATTGAAAGGTCCAGAACAAAGGAGGAGAAAGCTTGTAATGAAGACTCTAAGAAGAATGGGTCCAAAGATGAAAATAATGTTCAAAATGGTAGGAAAGAAGATGGATTCATCCCCATCCAGAAAAAAAAAGGATTCAAAATTCCTCCATGTACAAGACATCATTCTCCTACCAGGTTCAACTAATCCTTTCAAGGCTATTGTTTTTCTTGCAATAAATTTGACCATAAGGCTATTGTTTGTAGAATTAGACAAAGAGGAAATGATAACATGGGTAGAAGATCATTTATGCCTCAAAGAAATGATACTGGGCCTTATTTTATGGTTATTGTTGTAAGGAAGCTAAGGTAGCGAAACAACTTCCTACACTAATCTTGAGAGGAGAATAATGCAAAAGATTGTAGGTCTTTAACAGTTACAAAAACTTAAACAAAAATAAACATAAATATCATGCATACCACAACACAGTGATTTATGTGGGGAAAACCCTTTCGAGAGAAAACCCGACACTACAAAATTCACCCAATAATTAGGTCAACAAAATATCCATCATTAGATCTAAAACCTAATAATTAATAGTCTACATTTACAATATATCATTTATTTAATGTATGTTGGCCATTTAGGAGTTTTTTGAAAAAACAAAAAATTGTTTACACACATCCCACTCCTCCCCTCCACCCCGTCCTCCCATTGTATATCACAACTATCGGTGTAACTAGGATATATATATATTATATATATCCTATCAACAATAACCTTTATATAATTGCAAGGTTGAGACAATTTCCCAACAAATCTCCCACTTATCAAACACCTTGCAATAACAACGAGAGGGAGTAAACATTGTCTCTTAATTGCTAGGGGCCGAAAGGCCCATAATCTCTGAATCCCATATGAACTTCTCTGTGCTCATAGGCTTAGTTAAACAATCAACAGTTGACATTAATCAAAGTCTCTACCTTAACCAACTTCACCCTTCCACCTTCAACTATATCTTGAACAAAATGATACTGTACATCAATGTGCTTGGTCCTGGCATGAAATGTCAAGTTCTTGGCTAGACATATCACACTCTAACTATTGCATATAAATTGTAACTACACCTTGCTTTATTCCAATATTTGAACATAGTATCTTAAGCCAAATGAATTCTTTACAAGCATCAATAGCTTCCATATACTTAGCTTAAGTAGTGGACAAATCAACCATAGCCTGTCACTTTCTCATCCAACTAATTGCACCACTAATCACTAATGGATTGTTTTCTATCAATATCGCCTACCTAGTATGAATCCACATGAACATGAATATCAAGGTAGGTCTCATCTTTAGACATATTACTATAATAACACAAGGAAAAATTTGAGATACCACATAAATATCTGAAGACCCTTTTAACTGCATCCCAATGAACTCTACCAGGATTAGACATATATCTAGAAATAACTCCCAATTCTTGGGAAATGTTTGGTCTAGTACAAACCATATCATACATCAAACTTCTAGTTGCACTCTGGTAAGGAACTTTGCTCATGTCTTCCATCTCTAATGAAGATGTTGGACAATATGAAATAGATAAGTTTTTTCCAACATAAAGGGGAACACACAATGGTCTACAATCTTGTATGTTAAATCTCTATAAATTAAATTGAAATACTTACTTTGGCCAAGCCATATCTTTTTGTTCACTCTACCTCTTTTAATTTCCATCCCAAGAATTATCTAGTTGCACCAAGGTCTTTCATTTTAAATTTAGCAACAAGTTGAGATTTCAATTTTGAAATCATACATTTCCCTTTTCCAATAAATAACATCAACATATAATGAAATGAACATGAAATGATCACCATTAGTTTTATAATAAACACAATGATCTATTTTAGAATGCTCAAATCCCAAACTCGACACATATGTATCAAATTTCTGGTACCACATCCTAAGACTCTGTTTTAAGCCATACAAATATTTCTTCAATTTGCAAACCAACTTACTTTTACCTTTCACCACATAGTGCGTTGGCTGTGTCATATAAATATCCTCCTCCAAGTCACCATGAAGGAAAGTAGTTTTCACATCCATTTTCTCAACCTCTAGATCATAAGCAACAATAATAAAAGCAAAAATCTAATGGATGCCATTTTTGTAATAGAGAAAATATCTCACCATAGTCAACACCCTCAACTTGAGAGTAACCTTTTGCAAAACGCCTTGCTTTGTAATTCTCAATACCTCCATCTAAACCAATATTTTTCTTGAACACCCATTTGCAACCAAAAGGTTTCCATCCTTCAGGAAATGGTACAAGATCCCATGTATCATTCTTTTTCAAAGATGTCATTTCTTTCATCCATAGCAATCTTCTAGGATTCTTGCATCATTCATACCTAATGCCTCTTCTACAAATATAGGATCATTCATGTTAGTATTCAAAGAAAAAATACATCTCCAATCATTAGGTGAATACCTTTCAGGTGTTTGTCTATGCCTTTTAGACCTATGAATAAGCTGAGTTGGAGGTTCTTCCTCCTCTTTTGAAGATTAAGAGCTAGATGAGGTTTCCTCAATTTCTTGTCTATCCATGGGCCTCAATTCAAATTTCTCAAATTTATAAGGAAATTGAATCACATCTTCCTGTTTACTTTGTTCTGGCTGCACTGTAATAGAAGAAGGCTTAGTTTATCTAAAAATAACACTTCTACTATGTATTACCTTCTATGCAGCAGGATCCCAAAGCTTGTATCCTTTCACACCATAACTATATCTGATGAAAATGTTGGAGTACAGGACCACTGGGAGGGGGGGTGAATCAGTGGTCAAATAAAAACTAATTTCAAAACTTAACACACTTGATTATTCAAAGACTATAGATATTGTATGTTATGTTCTCACAAAGATATGCAAATTAGAACATAACATTTGAATCAAAGATGATCAACCAAGAACAATTTAACACAACATCTAGAGGAAACAAAACACAAGTTTTATGAGTGGAAAACCCTAAAAGGGTGAAAAACCACTTTGAAAATTTGTTTTATTAAGTCACACTAGCTAAAACCTTGTTGATTACAAAAAGCATGCCTCACTGGCAATACAACAAGCCTAACTGGAAATTAATCAAGCCTCACTGGCAATCAACCAAGCCTCACTGGAAAATCCTCATGTCTCACTAACAAATACCATGCCTTATTGGCAAATATCCATGTCTTATTGACAATATTCAAAAGGAAAATGAATGAAATTTAGAGGGTTAATTTGTTTCAATTCAAACCACTACACTATCAAAGCTTCACCATAGTTTTTCACACTTACCTAAGCATTTTAATACCATTCTAGAAAAAACATAGCTCTGTAATCTTACTTACTATCATCATGCTCTGATAAAAACCAACATCATCTTGAATTGTAGAAAGAAAAACTATTATATCTATCCTATCATTGTCTTTTCAATCAAAACATAACACACTCTATTCATCAAAAATACACTTCACCTTCAAATCAAAACTCCAATACAATAACTTGACTGTTAGTATTAAAAAAAATCAATCTAGAACATACACCTTCAATATGGTGCCATGAAAATAACTATTAATCTATTCATATTCAAGTAATTGCACAAATAAGTGACTATCAAACTTCCCATCAAATTAGAGCAACTAGAAATAACCGTTCATTGGATTTAAATCTGGGTTTTTGATCTTCGCCTCCCGCCAATATCAACATTAAACAACCCTTGATTCTTATTCAAACAACATAAGTTAGGATAACAACTTGCTCAACCAATTAGACTAAAAGGAAAGGGATGGTTAATGAACGATTTTAAACCCTTGACAAAGTTAAATGAATTTAACTTGCTATCACTGGTCAATGAACAAATATATCAAAAAGTAACTTTGTTAATAACTTTGCACAAAAAGATTCTATTTAGGGTTTTAGAAACAAGGTATAAAAAATGGATAAACCTTAACCTTTTCCAATAAACTTGAACCACTGATGATTGATCTTAGAACACTACAAATCAACACATGTTCCAGCCTCTGATACATAATACTATGCCTCTGAAATTTTCCAAGAAAGATAAGCTTTGATGCAAAATGTGCTTTAGGGTTTTTGAACCTTGAAATGAAAGAACCTTATCACCAAAATGATTGTGACTTGAAACAACATGAACAAGCAAGTTTCTCATCAACCAACACCAATTTGATTAATCTACATTTGACTATGAGCTGAAGAGAAGCAATAAGCATATGAGCATCAACATTAGGGATTTGAATTATGAATGAATGGACACCAAGTACTTTGAAACCCTAAAGCAAATTTGAATAACCAAGAAACTTTATGATTGAATACTTTGCAATCAACCTTTGTATGAATCCCATGCCTTCAAGGCTATCAACTCATGAGATTACAAGCATCGTGAGATGGCCAACAACACCACATGAAGAGAAGCCATCATAAACCATGAAACTAAAATTTGACATCAATGATAAAACATCATGCCGTGCAAGCCAACAAACTCCCCCTTTGGAATTGATGTCAACTTAACCAATTTTGCACCTTATTGTTCCCCCTTTGAAAACAATGACAAAGGAACTCATGAAAAGGAACAAGAGAAAACTGTCACTTGCAAAAGCACTAAATACTAACATTGAATATTTGCAACCACTTCACCAAATATAAGAAGGCAAAGAGAATGGAATACCTCACTGTTTGAGCACAGATCTCTGTCCAAAAACACTACTCCAAGATCATTGTACCTATCCATCGTACAAGAGAATTGAATGGATTGACAAAAAATAGCAACACACAGATCAAAATCACTAGATCTCTTTGTGATCATACCCCTGACACCATAATTTTGCAACTAACTTTGACAAGATAACACTATGAAACTAAGAAAGATCACTATCAAAGCAACATAAAGCAGTCTTATTCAACAAAATAGGTGAACAATGTCACACCAACCAAAATACTCTCATCATGCAAGAAGAGAAAATAAAACTAGCTCTCAAGGAACTATGAGCATCAAGAACCCATTGTCTCATTCAACAAACCACTACCCTTGGTATGGAAGAAAGCACTGTCTAAAGAATTATGAACCAAGAAAATGAAGATAATACAAAGAATAATCAAGAACCAAGACATTCAAACCTCTGTAATGATTAGCACTGTCCAAATAACCATTACATAAACTGTTACACAGAAAGGAACACCACATATCACTGCAAACATTGCATACTTTTCCACTATCAGCTATCAATAATGACAAGAATATTGTTAAGAGATTAGAACCAACAAGAAAAGAAACATGCAAATGCACATATTTGTTATATTGTCATCAAAGAACTTCTCAATTACAAGCAAAAATTGTGAATACCACTATCATTGGTAGACAAAGCACCCAAACTAGTGTCATCACTACATATGAAGCAAGAGACAAGAAGAAACCATTTACCATCTTTTTCAATACCCCTACAAAAAGAGTCTTTCAAGACAAAAACAACTCTAGAAAAATGCATACCGCTAACACAACATGAATACCACTGCACCAAACATGAATAACTGCACCAAATCACCATCAAGGCATAGCACTAAAATATATATAATTGGAAAAGGTATAGCACTGTCATGACCACTGTACAAAAACCAAGCATTCACCAAGATAGAAGTACTATGCATTCATTACTGCCACTGTGCAATCATTACTGATAACAATAACAAAGAGGCATAACTAAAAATCATTGAAATATCCACAAGAGGGATTATAGAATAGATGCATAGTCTCCCCCTAGAACCATGCACAATTGATCTATTTTATTGAAGAGAGACAAGGGAAAGAACACCAAGCTTGTCCCTCAAGTTCTCAAAAACCTCCTTTTCCAATGGCTTTGTGAAGATATTAGCTACTTGATCACAAGATGTTTCATAATCTAACGTAACTTCATTTGCAAAAACCTTTTCCCTCAAGAAATGATATCTAATAGCTATATGTTTGGTTCTTGAGTGCATAACATGATTCTTGGAGATATTGATTGCACTAGTGTTATCACATAAAATAAGGACTAGTTGAGAAGCATCTACCTTAATATCCTTGAGATTTTGAACCATCCAAAGTACTTGTGAATAACAAGAAGCAACATGTTCAATATATTCTGCTTCAACAATTGATAAAGCCACTGAGTCTTGTTTCATGCTATGCCAAGACACTAATCTACCACCCAAGAAAAATGCTTCTCCACTAGTACTCTTTCTATCATCAATACACCCTGCCTAATCAACATCAATATAGGCAAGTAAAGTGAAATCATTATGTATAGAATACCAAAAACCATTATCAATAGTGCCATTGAGATATCTAAAGATTATTTTGACTGCATTAAGATGAGATTGCTTGGGAGAGGACTAAAATATTTCCACTAAGAATACAACCTACATGATATCAGGCCTTGAGGTCGTCAAGTACAAGAGACCACCCATCATAGATTTGAATAAGGTCTGATCTACATTAGGTGAATCATCTTCTTTACCTAGCTTGCATCTAGTTACCATAAGAGTCCCAACTAGTCTACTTTCATCCATTTGAAATCTTTTGAGCATTTCTTTTGCATACTTCATTTGAGAGATGAAGACACCTTTCTCAAGTTATGAGACCTACAATCTAAAAAGGACAACTCTCCAATCATAAACATCTCAAATTCAGGTTTCATGATGTTAGGAAAAGCATAACACATGTTGTCATCATTGCTCCCAAAAATGATGGCATCTACATAGACAACAACAAGAATATCTTCGCCTTTTGTCATGAAAAAAAAATTGCTATTCACTCCTCCTTTTGTGAACCCTTGTCCTTGCAAGTACTTATCCAACCTAGAGTACCATGCTCTAGGAGCTTGTTTCAAGCCATACAATTTTTTTTAAAAATTTGTAGACATGATCTTGTTTTACTTTACACTCAAAACCTTTAGGCTGCTCCATATAAACCTCTTCCTCAAGATCACCATTGAGAAAAGCTAATTCAACATCCATTTGAAACACCTTGAAATTTTTGTAAATAGAAAAAGCTAGAAACATCCTTATGGCCTCAAGTCTAGCTACAGGTGCAAATGTCTCATCAAAATCAATACCCTTAACTTGAGAGTGCCCCTTGCAAACAAGTCTTGATTTATTTCTAATTACATTACCTTTTTCATCAAGTTTGTTTCTAAAAACACATTTTCCCCAATAGCATTCTTGTCTTTGGGTCTAGAACAAGTTCCCATGTCTTGTTCTTTTCAATCAAACTTAACTTCTCCATGGATTTAACCCAAAACTCATTTTTGCTAACCTCTATATAGGTCTTTGGTTCTATTTCTAAGATCAAAAAAAAATGCACTTGATCACTTGTTTTAGCAAGCTTTCTTCTTGTTTACATGCCAATATTTTTGTCCCTGATGATCAACTCATGAGGATGATCTCTTTGTAGAGATTTTGAAGGAGTTTTAGCTATATAATTCATAGGCTTTTCAAGAGTACCTTCCTCCACTTGAACTTCCACCTCTTCTTATGATACATGATCTTCTTCTTCATTATCTTCTATCTACTATTCACAAGGCTGCAACCTTTCATAAATTTTAACATTAACACTTTGAACTATTCTTTTGAGTCTTTTATTAAAACATTTATAGGCTTTACTATGTGTAGAATAGCCTAAGAAAATACCTTCATCATTCCTAGTCTCAAAACTTCCCAAATTTTCATCATCTCTCTTGATAAAGCATTTACTACCAAAAACTTTGTTATAACCAACATTTGCTAACTTACCATGCCACAGTTCAAATGGAGTATATTTAGTTTTTACCCTTAATTGCACCCTATTTAGAATATATACAACTGTATGAACTGCTTCTTTCCAATACATGTTAGGCATATTTGCATCAAGAAACATTGTTCTTGCCATCTCCTTGACTATTCTATTCTTTCTCTCAGCTACTTCATTTTGCTATGGTGTCCTAGATGTTGAATATTGCCTTTTAATGCCATGCCTTTCATAGTAGTCCTCAAACTCCTTTGAAATATACTCTCCACCCTTATTCGATCTTAGACATTTTATTTTCAAATATGATTCTCTTTCAACCATATTTCTAAAAATCTTGAATCTATCAAATGCTTTTGATTTATGCTTCAAAAAAGTCACCCAAGTCATCCTAGTATAATCATCAATGAAAAGCATAAAGTATCTTTCACAATTTAATGACTTTGTCCTTGTAGGACCACACAAATTAGTATGAAAAAGTTGTAAATATTTAGTAGAAGAGTATTCTTTGGACTTAAAATTGATTTTTGTTTGCTTACCTAGTTGGCATTCCTTGCAAGTGCTGCTGATTTGCTTAAAGATGAGTGACATATTTCTCACATTCTAATTTTTACTAACCTTAACAAGATTGTCAAATTTTACATGTCCAAGCATCCTGTGACATAACCAACTTTCTTCAACCTAGCCCATAAAACAAACATATCCATCTTTATCTCTGTTTACAACCTCTTGAAGATTATAAATATTTCCTCTTGTCCTTAACCTTGCTGCAACTGTTTTTCCTATTTTTTTCTTTATTACACAACCTTGAGCATTGAATAGAACATCAAATCCATTGTCACAAATTTGACTTACTCTCAAAAGGTTATGTTTTAGGTCTTCTACATAGTATACATCATGCAATGGTGTATCATCATCTAAGGATATAGTACCTTTTCCTTTGATTTGAATACAAAAAACATCTACAAACTTGACTAATCCACTTGCATAATATTTAAATTTGTTTAATTTACTCTTATCCCCAGTCATGTGATGACAAAACCTAGTGTCTACAACCCATAGATCTTTCTTCTTTACATGTAGGGAAGTTTGAAAAAGCATAGCTTCAATCTTTTTGACAGTCATCTTTGGTCTCCAAACTAATTTCAACTTATTAGCATTAGAATGAGCACTAATTCTCTTTTGTTGCATCTCTAGGTTAGGTCTACAAAACTTAGCTATATGCCCAAAATTTCCAAAATTAAAGCATCTCAACTTGTTTAAGAATTCAAAAGGATTTCTACTTGCAAAACCTGACATCCTTCTAGATACAATCTTACATTCACTAGCTTTATGCCCATATTGGTTACAATTAAAGCAATAACCAAAGAAATGTATATTATACCTAAATGAAGTATTCCTTTTGTCTATTAAATGGTTTCATGAACCTTTTATTTATGACATTAATACCACCATCAACATGCTAAAGATCATTGGAATGTGAACATTGACCTTCTACAAACCCTAGACCAGTCTTGTCCTTGTGGCCTTTTTGTTTATCCAAGAAATCTACTAACTTGTCACTACTATCACACATATCTAATCTTTTCCTCAAAGCTACAACTTTTGCCTCCTTTTTGAGTTTTTTTATTTACCAAGAGAACATCTCAACTCTCCCTTAAAATCAATCTCTTCTTCATCATTATCAGATTGATCTTCACTCTTTTCTTTCTGATTTTCACTTAGACTATCAATAGCCAAAACAAATTTTCTTCTTCTTCAATAGAACCTTCTGAACAACTATCCGTTACATCAACATCCTTGATAAATAGACTTTTCTTCTTTTTGAAAAAGTTTTTCCTTTTAGGATTAAATTGTTTCTTCTTTCCTTGTCCCCTATTGTTCTCCTCATCACTTTTAGGATCTTTATAGGGACATTAAGCAACATAATGTCCAATTTTACCACAACTGAAACACTTGAATGGAAGCTTCCCCTTATACTTTCCTGACCCTTTTTTCAATTTGCTTAGAAAGGTAGATTCTTTATCATTCAATTCCTTTGAATCATAATTTATTTCTTTATCCTTTTTGATAGATTTAAAAGCAACCTCTTTTCTTGTAGATTCATCATTACAACTTTTTATCTCATAAGCTATAAAATTTCCATGAAGTTCATCTAAGGTAAGTTTATTTATATCCCTTTCTTCTACACCAGATATCTTAGAATCATACTTGGTTGTTAATGACCTTAGAACCTTCTTAACAACTATTTTTTCCTCCAATGTCTCACCAAGACCACAAATAGCATTGAATATCTCTTGAACTCTTAAAAGGTAATCAACAATCTTCTCTTCTTCATTCGTTCTTAGTCCTTCAAATTTGGCTCTAAAGTTTTGTAGCTTGGTTTCCTTGACCTTATCATCACCCTAATAGGTACTAGATAACCTATCCAACACAACTTTGTAGATTTACGATCCATAACCTTGACAAGTATATCATTGGTCAATCCACAAAAAATGGCATTTTTTGCTTTGGAATTACACTCATATGCCTTTTTCTTATCTACAATGGAAGGTGCTTTAGTAGCAGTATATTCAATTTCTACTGCTACCCAAACATCATAACCTATAGAAGATAAGTAGGATTCCATTCTAAATTTCCAAAAAGCAAAACTCAAACCATCAAATAGTGGTGCTTTGGAAGTAGAACAACCTTCCTGGTTAGCCATGATGAGTAATCCACTACCAGAATCTCCCAAGTTGATTAAAATTATGCAAAGGAACCTAATGCTCTGATACCACTTTTTGGAGTACAAGACCACTGTGAGGGGGGGTGAATCAATGGTCAAATAAAAATTAATTTCAAAACTTAACACACTTGATTATTCAAAGACTCTAGATATTGTATGTTATGAAAATCACAAAGATATGCAAATTAGAACAAACATTTGAATCAAATATGATCAACCAAGCACAATGTGACACACCATCAAGAGGAAAAAACACAAGTTTTATGAGTGGAAAACCCTAAAAGGGTGAAAAACCACTATGAAAAAATTGTTTTATTAAGCCACACTCGCTAAAACCTTGTTGATTAAAAATTGCATGCCTCGTTGGAAATACAACAAGCCTCACTCAATTAATCAAACCTCACTAGAAATCAACCAAGCCTCACTAGAAAGTCCTCATGTCTCATTAACAAATACCATACCTTGTTGGCAAAAATCCATGTCTTACTAATAATATTCAAAAGGAAAATGAATGAAATTCAGAGGGTTACTCTGTTTCAATTCAAACCACTGCACTATCAAAGATTCACCATAGTTTTTCATTTACCAAAGTATTTTAACACCATTCTAGAAAAAAAATAGATTTGTAGTCTTACTATCATCATGCTTTAATAAAAACCAACATCATCTTGAATTGTAGAAAAAAAAACTATTATTTCTGCCCTATCATCATCTTTTCAATCAAAACATTACACACTCTATTCATCAAAAATACACTTCACCTTCAAATCAAAACTCCAATACAATAACCTAACCATTGGTATTCAAAAAAATTTAATCTGGAACATACACCTTCAATTTGGCACCATGAAAATAACTATTAACCTATTCATATTCAAGTAATTTCACAAACGAGCGACTGTCAAACTTCTTGTCAAATTGGAGCAATTGGAAATAACCATTATTTGGATTTAAATATGGGTCTTTGATCTTCGCCTCCTACCAATATCAAATTTAAACAACACCCCTCGATTCTTATTCAAACAACATAAGTTAGGATAACAACATGCTCGACCAGTTAGACTAAAAATAAAGGGACGGTTAATGAACAATTTTAAACCCTTAACAAAGTTAATTAAATGACTTTAACTTGCTATCACCGATCAATGAACAAATATATTAAAAAAGTAACTTTTTTAATAAATGTGCACAAAAAGCTTCTATTTAGGGTTTTAGAAACAAAGTACCAACAATGGATAAACCTTAACCTTTTCCAATAAACTTGAACCATTGATGATTGATCTTAGAACACTAAAAATCAACATATGTTCTAGCCTTTGATGCAAAATACAATGCCTCTAAAATTTTCCAAGAAAGATAAGCTTTGATGCAAAATGTGCTTTAGGATTTTTGAACCTTGAAATGAAAGAACCTTATCACCAAAATGATTGTGACTTGAGACAACCTGAACAAGAAAGTTTCTCATCAACCAACACCAATTTGATTAATCTACCTTTGAATATGAGCTGAAGAGAAGCAATAAGCATATTAGCATCAACATTAGGGATTTGAATTATGAATGAATGAACACCAAGTACTTTGACACCCTAAAGAAACTTTATGATTGAATACTTTTCCATCAACCTTTGTATGAATCCCATGCCTTCAAGGCTATCAAATCACGAGAGGAAAAGCACCATGAGATGGCCAACAACACCACATGAAGAGAAGCAATCATAAACCATAAAACTAAACTTTGAAATCAATGGAAAAACATCATGCCAAGCCAATAGAAAATAAATTTCATAGCCTTGTTCTCCAACTTTGTTTACTTCTCCTTTGGCACATGTGCATATGCCTCGTAACCAAAAAGCCTAAGATGTCTTAATGAAGGCAGGCAACCTGCCATGCCTCTGAAGGTGTCTTATCAACTAGAGCTCATGCAGGAGACCTACTAATCAGGTAACATGCAGTGGAAACAACTTCAGCCCAAAACCTTTGTTCGAGGAAAACACCACTCAACTTATTCCTAGCCTTCTCCATTAGAGTCCTGTTCATTCTTTCTGCAATTCCATTTTATTGTGGAGAATAAGGATTTTTCTTTTGTCTATGAATACCACAATATAGAATCTATCAAAATCGTTAGAGAAAAATTCATAGCCATTATCAGTCCTCAAACATTTTATTTTCTTTCTAGTTTGAAACTCAACCATTACTTTAAATTTTTTAAATCGACTGAAAAATTTAGATATACTCTTTAGAAAATATACCCATTTCCTTCTACTATAGTCATCAATAAAAGAAACATAATATACAAATTTACAAATCAAATGAAAATCTACATGACCAAACACATTAGAATGAATAAGATCCAATACACCACTAGATTTATAAGAACTCTAGTAAAACTGAATGTGATTTTGTTTTCCATAAATTTAGTGCTCAAATAAATTGAATTTAAGATTACAATCAATCAAACCTTCAACAATTTTTTTTATTTTTTAAGGTCCTTAGACCCTTTTCTCCAATATGGCCAAGTATCTAGTGCCATAACAAAGTTTTCTCTACAGGTAAATTTGATTAAGAAGAAATAGCACCCTTGGGTACCTAGAAGCTTTGACCATCTAATGAAGGTGAAACTCTCACCTCTTCCACATACTTTCTTTTCACAAAAGTACTATTGCACTCAATAGTGAATGCATCAAGCTTATACAATGTGCCACATCTAACACCTCTAACAATCACCATAGCACCTCTAACCATATTACATCTTGCATCAGAAAATACTGCCTGCACAACCACATCTATTAGTTTGCTCACAAATAACAAATTTCTTGCGAATCTAGGGATATGCAACACACCATTAATCCTTTTTATTCTACCATCAAAAAACATGATTTTAACTTTACCATGACCAACAATATTTAAATAGTACACCTTACCTCCATTAAATTATTTATATTTAGAAAACCAATCTCTATTAAAGGCCATATGAAAAGATGCACCTAAGTCAATTAACCATGCATCATTACTTGCACGCATTTCCAAAGCTGCAATGAATGTATCAACATTTTCCTTCTCGAACTTAAAATCAGAATCAAATCTCCTATTTTTCTTCTTCTTTTCTTCTTTACATTCCTTACAAACATGTCCAAGTTTCCGCAGTTCTAGCAAATAACTTTGGACTTTCCAAGAGATTTAGATCTCCCCTTGGAATTGGATTTTCCATGCTTCTCATTCTTCTTTCCTTTTTCCTTAGGTATTCCATGAAAATTTAGAGCCTCCTTGGTAGTGATGGATATCTTCCTATTGGCAACACAAGGGCAGACAACTTAGAGGGGGGTGAATCAGTTGTCACATAAATTTATACTTATTAAACTTATTAACCTTATTCTTAGATCTAATAAATAAATATGAAAGCATAAACCATCACCACATTAGAAACACACATAACACAAGATTTTTTACATGGAAACCATATTAGGGGAAAAACCATGGTGGAGGTTAGTCCACAAGATTATACCTTGTTAAAAGTATAATGGAATAAATGGGGAATGCACATGCATTCCGACACACTGCCTAGAGCTCATTGCTCAATTACAATAAGGCTTACTACCCAAAGTAAGACGCACTATCTTATAGAAACATTCAGATTACATCCGCAAGATTTTGAATTGAGAAAATAGCATTTGCTAATGCTTGATTACAATTCCGGTTAAGCACATGAACTTCTGCTCACTCTTTTTCATGCTTTGCCTCTGACTTCAAAAGATTACAACATTATTCAAGCACACCATACATCCAAATGGAATAAACAATTGCTCATATATATCTGCAACTAGGAATTACATCAACTCCATGTCGACTTTAACAAAATATAAAATGTATACGAATTGTCAGCCCAAAACATAAATAATTATTAATGTGAATAAACCAATGTTGGCCACAACATAGTGAAGACCCAAAAAAAATCTTCGAACACAAAACACCTCGACCAATTATTCATCGAAGATCCACAACATGCTATAATCACCCTGTCGTCCATGAACATGAAAAACATGAACACAAAAGAAAATCACCGATTGCGAGCACAATGATCAATGCAGATGTGAAACAAAGATAAAGCATGATCTAGAAACATCCATGAGCATCATGAATCACCATAGAAGCATCCACAACAACTCGAATTACTAAAATCACATCATCTTCTTTCAGGAACACCAAACATAATAACTGTCAAAACATAGATACTCATAACTCAATCAAATCTTCATCCGGATCTCTAAAAATTAATGTGGATAAACTAGGTATACTCAAAATCAAACCCTTTAATCCACAACCTCTGGTCATCAACACATTGAGCTAGGAAATAGTATGTTGGCTAAACTGAACTTCATTGCATCACTGACAACTTGCAACTTATTTTATTACAATTTTCTCAATATCCTCAACATATACAACCTTAATGCCAATAGTGTTGACATCAATGACAACCACATATCAACAACATCCAACAATCTCCCCCTTTGGCATTGATGGCAACACATGATGTGAAAAACACCATCAACACAACTATCTCTTAACACTTTCTCCCCCTTAGGTTTTGAATCTTTTCTCCTCAACTCTTTCACATGACTCTTCTCCCCACAAAGTTTTTCACATGACTCTTCTCACCCTTTGACATCAATGACAAAGATAATGTGTATCTTTCTCCACACAAGCTCTAAACCACATTTCTAAACATCTGACAACTCTCCTTGAGTAGCAGCCACCACAACATCAATCCAGATCAAGATATGACTATGAAATGCATAGACTGATGCAAGTCAATGCATCTTAGTTCTGATTAGGAGGGGTAATCACCCCTACCTTCCCTCTGAGATACACAAAAGTATTCTTAGGCAAAGGATTGGTAAAGATATCTGCAATCTGTTCCTTAGTAGGCACATATTCCAATCTGACTTCCTTTTCACTCACCTTCTCTCTCAAAAAGTGAAACTTGATAGATATATGCTTGGTTTTTGAATGCATAATCAGATTCTTAGAAATGTTAATTGCACTTGAATTATCACATAATATAGCAATAGGTTCATCATACATAACTCTGATATCTTTCAACATCTTACTTCATCCACAATACTCTGGAGCAATAAATTGTTGAAGCAAACAACAAATGTGACATTTTGCCTCTACAGAGATAAAGAATGGGAATTCTTCTTTACTTAACCATGAAATCAACTCTTTATAAGAAAAATGTACCACCACTAGTGCTTTCTTTTTCTATCATTCAAATCTCCAAAGACAATCAACATCAGTAAAAGCACTCAAAGGAAGGTCATCATCTTTAGGGTACCATAATCCAAAATCAACTATCCCCTTCAAGTATCTGAAAATCCTCTTCACATTAGTCACATGAGATTCCTTAGGATCAACTTGAAATATTGCAACAATGCTTATTAAATTCATGATATCAGGTCTAGTTTGAGTCAAATAGAGCAATCCACCAATCATCGATTTGTATCTAGTATGATTCGCCTTAGGAGAATCATCATCTTGTGTAAACTTACATCCGGTCACCATAGGTGTACCAACTGGCTTTGAATCTTCCCTACCAAACTTCTTTAGCAATTCTTTCACATACTTAGGATCGAGATATAAAGATCCCTTTATCTAGCCGAGTAATTTGCAATCCCCAAGAATTTTTTATCTCTCCAATCATTGATATCTCAAACTCATTTTCCATCTCATCAGAAAACTTCATGCATGAGCTATCATCTCCTCAAAATATGATATCATCAATAAAGACTTCCACAATAAAATCTTTATTATGATCAATCTTGAAAT
>VDFB02000002.1:244154595-244200215 GCA_007258455.2 Sequoia sempervirens
TTAGATATGGCACATTGTATAAGCTTGATGCATTCACTATTGAGTGCAATAGTACTTTTGTGAAAAGAAAGTATGTGGAAGAGGTGAGAGTTTCACCTTCATCAGATGGTCAAAGCTTCTGGGTACCCAAGGGTGCTATTTCTTCTTAATCAAATTTACCTGTAGAGAAAACTATGTTATGGCACTAGATACTTGGCCATATTAGAGAAAAGGGTCTAAGGACCTTAAAAAAATAAAAAAATTGTTGAAGGTTTGATTGATTGTAATCTTGAATTCAATTTATGTGAGCACTACATTTATGGAAAACAAAATCGCATTCAGTTTTACTGGAGTTCTTATAAATCTAGTGGTGTATTGGATCTTATTCATTGTAATGTGTTTGGTCATGTAGATGTTCATTTGATTTGTAAATTTGTATATTATGTTTCTTTTATTGATGACTATAGTAGGACATGGGTATATTTTCTAAAGAGTATATCTAAATTTTTTAGTCAATTTAAAAAATTTAAAGCAATGGTTGAGTTCCAAACTAGAAAGAAAATAAAATGTTTGAGGACTGATAATGGCTATGAATTTTTCTCCAACGATTTTGATAGATTCTATAAATATTGTGGTATTCATAGACAAAAGAAAAATCCTTATTCTCCACAATAGAATGGAATTGCAGAAAGAATGAACAGGACTCTAATGGAGAAGGCTAGGAATATGTTGAGTGGTGTTTGCCTAGAACAAAGTTTTTGGGCTGAAGTTGTTTCCACTACATGTTACCTGATTAGCAGGTCTCTTGCATCAACTCTTGTTGATAAGACACCTTCAGAGGAATGGCAGGTTGCACGCCTTCATTAAGACATCTTAGGATTTTTGGTTATGAGGCATATGCACATGTGCCAAAGGAGAAGTGAACAAAGTTGGAGAACAAGGCTATGAAATGTATTTTCTATTGGCTTGGCATGATGTTTTTCCATTGATTTCAAAGTTTAGTTTTATGGTTTATGATTACTTCTCTTCATGTGGTGTTGTTGGCCATCTCATGGTGCTTTTCCTCTCATGATTTGATAGCCTTGAAGGCATGGGATTCATACAAAGGTTGATGGAAAAGTATTCAATCATAAAGTTGCTTGGTTATTCAAAGTTGCTTTAGGGTGTCAAAGTACTTGGTGTTCATTCATTCATAATTCAAATCCCTAATGTTGATGCTCATATGCTTATTGCTTCTCTTCAACTCATATTCAAAGGTAGATTAATCAAATTGGTGTCGACTGATGAGAAACTTGCTTGTTCAGGTTGTTTCAAGTCACAATCATTTTGGTGATAAGGTTCTTTCATTTCAAGGTTCAAAAATCCTAAAGCACATTTTACATCAAAGCTTATCTTTCTTGGAAAATTTTAGAGGCATTGTATTTTGCATCAAAGGCTAGAACATATGTTGATTTGTAGTGTTTTAAGATCAATCATCAATGGTTCAAGTTTATTGGAAAAGGTTAAGGTTTATCCATTCTTGGTACTTTGTTTCTAAAACCCTAAATAGAAGCTTTTTATGCACATTTATTAAAAAAGTTGCTTTTTTAATATATTTGTTCATTGATCGGTGATAGCAAGTTAAAGTCATTTAATTAACTTTGTTAAGGTTTTAAAATTGTTCATTAATCGTCCCTTTATTTTTAGTCTAACTGGTCGAGCATGTTGTTATCCTAACTTATGTTGTTTGAATAAGAATTGAGGGGTGTTGTTTAAATTTGATATTGGCAGGAGGCGAAGATCAAAGACCCATATTTAAATCCAAATAATGGTCATTTCCAGTTGCTCCAATTTGACAAGAAGTTTGACAGTCGCTCGTTTGTGAAATTACTTGAATATGAATAGGTTAATAGTTATTTTCATGGTGCCAAATTGAAGGTGTATGTTCCAGATTAAATGTTTTTGAATACCGATGGTTAGGTTATTGTATTGGAGTTTTGATTTGAAGGTGAAGTGTATTTTTTATGAATACAGTGTGTAATGTTTTGATTGAAAAGATGATGACAGGCAGATATAATAGTTTTTTTTTCTACAATTCAAGATGATGTTGGTTTTTATTAGAGCATGATGATAGAAAGTAAGATTACAAATCTGTGTTTTTTCCAGAATGGTGTTAAAATACTTTGGTAAATGAAAAACTATGGTGAATCTTTGATAGTGCAGTGGTTTGAATTGAAACAGAGTAACCCTCTGAATTTCATTCATTTTCCTTTTGAATATTATCAGTAAGACATGGAGTTTTGCCAACAAGGTATGGTATTTGTTAGTGAGACATGAGGACTTTCTAGTGAGGCTTGGTTGATTTCTAGTGAGGTTTGATTAATTGAGTCAGGCTTGTTGTATTTCCAATGAGGCATGCAATTTTTAATCAACAAGGTTTTAGCCAGTGTGGCTTAATAAAACAATTTTTTCAGAGTGGTTTTTCACCCTTTTAGGGTTTTCCACTCATAAAACCTATGTTTTTTCCTCTTGATGGTGTGTCACATTGTGCTTGGTTAATCATATTTGATTCAAATGTTTGTTCTAATTTGCATATCTTTGTGATTTTCATAACATACAATATCTAGAGTCTTTGAATAATCAAGTGTGTTAAGTTTTGAAATTAGTTTTTATTTGACCATTGATTCACCCCCCCTCACAGTGGTCTTGTACTCCAAAAAGTGGTATTAGAGCATTAGGTCCCTTTGCATAATTTTAATCAACTTGGGAGATTTTGGTAGTGGAGTACTCATCATGGCTAACCACGAAGGTTGTTCTACTTCCAAAGCACCACTATTTGATGGTTTGAGTTTTGCTTTTTGGAAATTTAGAATGGAATCCTACTTATCTTCTCTAGGTTATGATGTTTGGGTAGCAGTTGAAATTGAATATACTGCTACTAAAGCACCTTCCATTGCAGATAAGAAAAAGGCATATGAGTGTAATTCCAAAGCAAAAAATGCCATTTGTTGTGGATTGACCAATGATATACTTGTCAAGGTTATGGATTGTAAATATACAAAGGTTGTGTTGG
Source organism: Sequoia sempervirens (assembly GCA_007258455.2). Taxonomy (NCBI): domain Eukaryota; kingdom Viridiplantae; phylum Streptophyta; class Pinopsida; order Cupressales; family Cupressaceae; genus Sequoia; species Sequoia sempervirens. The sequence continues at coordinate 244,157,627 of VDFB02000002.1, forward strand.
ATAGGTTATCTAGTATCTATTAGGGTGATGATAAGGTCAAGGAAACCAAGCTACAAAACTTTAGAGCCAAATTTGAAGGACTAAGAATGAATGAAGAAGAGAAGATTGTTGATTACCTTTTAAGAGTTCAAGAGATATTCAATGCTATTTGTGGTCTTGGTGAGACATTGGAGGAAAAAATAGTTGTTAAGAAGGTTCTAAGGTCATTAACAACCAAGTATGATTCTAAGATATCTGGTGTAGAAGAAAGGGATATAAATAAACTTACCTTGGATGAACTTCATGGAAATTTTATAGCTTATGAGATAAGAAGTTGTAATGATGACTCTACAATCAAAGAGGTTGCTTTTAAATCTATCAAAAAGGATAAAGAAATAAATTATGATTCAAAGGAATTGAATGATAAAAAATCTACCTTTCTAAGAAAATTGAAAAAAGGGTCAGGAAAGTATAAGGGGAAGCTTCCATTCAAGTGTTTCAGTTGTGGTAAAATTGGACATTATGTTGCTTAATGTCCCTATAAAGATCCTAAAAGTGATGAGGAGAACAATAGGAGACAAGGAAAGAAGAAACAATTTAATCCTAAAAGGAAAAAAAAATTCAAAAAGAAGAAAAGTCTATTTATCAAGGATGTTGATGTAACGGAGAGTTGTTCAAAAGGTTATATTGAAGAAGAAGAAGAAACTTTGTTTTGGCTATTGATAGTCTAAGTGAAAATCAAAAAGAAAAGAGTGAAGATCAATCTGATAATGATGAAGAAGAGATTGATTTTAGGGGAGAGTTGAGATGTGCTCTTGGTAAATAAAAAAACTCAAAAAGGAGGCAAAAGTTGTAGCTTTGAGGAAAATATTAGATATGTGTGATAGTAATGACAAGTTAATAGATTTCTTGGATAAACAAAAAGGCCACAAGGACAAGACTGGTCTAGGGTTTGTAGAAGGTCAATGTTCACATTCCAATGATCTTTAGCATGTTGATGGTGGTATTAATGTCATAAATAAAAGGTTCATGAAACTATTTAATAACAAAATGAATACTTCATTTAGGTATAATATACATTTCTTTGGTTATTGCTTTAATTGTAACCAATATGGGCATAAAGCTAGTGAATGTAAGATTGTATCTAGAAGGATGTCAGGTTTTGCAAGTAGAAATCCTTTTGAGTTCTTAAACAAGTTGAGATGCTTTAATTGTGGAAATTTTGGGCATATAGCTAAGTTTTGTAGACCTAACCTGGAGATGCAACAAAAGAGAATTAGTGCTCATTCTAATGCTGATAAGCTGAAATTAGTTTGGAGACCAAAGATGACTGTCAAAAAGATTGAAGCTATGCTTTTTCAAACTGCCCTACATGTCAAGAAGAAATATCTATGGGTTGTAGACACTGGGTTTTGTCATCACATGATTGGGGATAAGAGTAAATTAAACAAATTTAAATATTATGCAGGTGGATTAGTCAAGGTTGTAGATGATTTTTGTATTCAAATCAAAGGAAAAGGTACTATATCCTTAGATGATGATACACCATTGCATGATGTATACTATGTAGAAGACCTAAAAAATAACCTTTTGAGAGTAAGTCAAATTTGTGACAATGGATTTGATGTTCTATTCAATGCTCAAGGTTGTGTAATAAAGAAAAAAATAGGAAAAACAGTTGCAGCAAGGTTAAGGACAAGAGGAAATATTTATAATCTTCAAGAGGCTGTAAACAGAGATAAAGATGGATATGTTTGTTTTATGGGCCAGGTTGAAGAAAGTCGGTTATGTCACAGGATGCTTGGACATGTAAACTTTGACAATCTTGTCAAGGTCAATAAAAATCAGAATGTGAGAAATATGTCACTCATCTTTAAGCAAATCAGCAGCACTTGCAAGGAATGCAACTAGGTAAGCAAACAAAAATCAATTTTAAGTCCAAAGAATACTCTTCTACTAAATATTTGCAACTTTTTCATACTAATTTGTGTGGTCCTACAAGGACAAAGTCATTAAATTGTGAAAGATACTTTATGCTTTTCATTGATGATTATACTAGGATGACTTGGGTGACTTTTTTGAAGCATAAATCAAAAGCATTTGATAGATTCAATATTTTTAGAAATATGGTTGAAAGAGAATCAGATTTTAAAATCAAATGTCTAAGATCGAATAAGGGTGGAGAGTATACTTCAAAAGAGTTTGAGGACTACTATGAAAGGCATGGCATTAAAAGGCAATATTCAACCTCTAGGACACCATAGCAAAATGAAGTAGCTAAGAGAAAGAATAGAATAGTCAAGGCGATGGCAAGAACAATGTTTCCTAATGCAAATCTGCCTAACACCTATTGGAAAGAAGCAGTTCATACAGTTGTATATATTCTAAATAGGGTGCAATTAAGGGTAAAAACTAAATATACTATTTGAACTGTGGCATGGTAAGTCAGCAAATGTTGGTTATAACAAAGTTTTTGGTAGTAAATGCTTTATCAAGAAAGATGATGAAAATTTGGGAAGTTTTGAGACTAGGAATGATGAAGGTATTTTCTTAGGCTATTCTGCACATAGTAAAGCCTATAAGTGTTTTAATAAAAGACTCAAAAGAATAGTTCAAAGTGTTAATGTTAAAATTTATGAAAGGTTGCAGACTTGTGAATAGTAGATAGAAGATAATGAAGAAGAAGATCATGTATCATAAGAAGAGGTGGAAGTTCAAGTGGAAGAAGGTACTCTTGAAAAGCCTATGAATTATATAGCTAAAACTCCTTCAAAATCTCTACAAAGAGATCATCCTCATGAGTTGATCATCGGAGACAAAAATATTGGCATGCAAACAAGAAGAAAGCTTGCTAACACAAGTGATCAAGTGCATGTTTGTTTGATCTCAGAAATAGAACCAAAGACCTATATAGAGGCCAACAAAAATGAGTTTTAGGTTAAATCCATGGAGAAGTTAAGTTTGATTGAAAAGAACAAGACATGGAAACTTGTTCTAGACCCAAAGACAAGAATGCTATTGGGGAAAAATGTGTTTTTAGAAACAAACTTGATGAAAAAGGTAATGTAATTAGAAATAAATCAAGACTTGTTTGCAAGGGGCACTCTCAAGTTAAGGGTATTGATTTTGATGAGACATTTGCACCTGTAGCTAGACTTGAGGCCATAAGGATGTTCCTAGCTTTTTCTATTTACAAAAATTTCAAGGTGTTTCAAATGGATGTTGAATTAGCTTTTCTCAAAGGTGATCTTGAGGAAGAGGTTTATATGGAGCAGCCTAAAGGTTTTGAGTGTAAAGCAAAACAAGATCATGTCTACATATTGAAAAAAAACATTGTATGGCTTGAAACAAGCTCCTAGAGCATGGTACTCTAGGTTGGATAAGTACTTGCAAGGACAAGGGTTCACAAAAGGAGGAGTGAATAGAAAAAAAAAATTCATGACAAAAGGCAAAGATATTCTTGTTGTTGTTGTATATGTAGATGCCATCATTTTTGGGAGCAATGATGACAACATGTGTTATGCTTTTCCTAACATCATGAAACCTGAATTTGAGATGTTTATGATTGGAGAATTGTCCTTTTTGGATTGCAGGTCTCATAACTTGAGAAAGGTGTCTTCATCTCTCAAATGAAGTATGAAAAAGAAATGCTCAAAAGATTTCAAATGGATGAAAGTAGACCAATTGGGACTCTTATGGTAATTGGATGCAAGCTAGGTAAAGACGATGATTCACCTAATGTAGATCAGACCTTATTCAAATCTATGATAGGTGGTCTCTTGTACTTGACGGCCTCAAGGCCTGATATCATGTAGGTTGTATTCTTAGTGGAAATATTTTAGTCCTCTCCCAAGCAATCTCATCTTAATGTAGTCAAAATAATCTTTAGATATCTCAATGGCACTATTGATAATGGTTTTTGGTATTCTATACATAATGATTTCACTTTACTTGCCTATACTGATGTTGATTAGGCAGGGTGTATTGATGATAGAAAGAGTACTAGTGGAGAAGCATTTTTCTTGGGTGGTAGATTAGTGTCTTGGCATAGCATGAAACAAGACTTAGTGGCTTTATCAACTGTTGAAGCAAAATATATTGAACATGTTGCTTCTTGTTGTTCACAAGTACTTTGGATGGTTCAAAATCTCAAGGATATTAAGGTAGATGCTTCTCAACTAGTCCTTATTTTATGTGATAACACTAGTGCAATTAATATCTCCAAGAATCATGTTATGCACTCGAGAACCAAACATATAGCTATTAGATATCATTTCTTGAGGGAAAAGGTCTTAGCAAATGAAGTTGTGTTAGATTATGTAGCATCTTGTGATCAGGTAGCTAATATCTTCACAAAGCCATTGGCAAAGGAGGTTAGTTATGCTTCTTTGTTATTGTTATCAGTAATGATTGCACAGTGGCAGTAATGAATGCATAGTACTTCTATCTTGGTGAATGCTTGGTTTTTGTACAGTGGTCATGGCAGTGCTATACCTTTTCCAATTATATATATTTTAGTGTTATGCCTTGATGGTGATTTGGTGTAGTTATTCATGTTTGGTGCAGTGGTATTCATGTTGTGTTAGTGGTATGCATTTTCCTAGAGTTGTTTTTTTCTTGAAAGACTCTTGTTGTAGGGGTATTGATAAAGATAGTAAATGGTTTCTTCTTTTCTCTTGCTTCATATGTAGTGATGAAACTGGTTTGGGTGCTTTGTCTACCAATGATAGTGGTATTCACAATTTTTGCTTGTAATTGATAAGTTCTTTGATAACAATATAACAAAGATGTGCATTTGCATGCTTCTTTTCTTGTTGGTTCTAATCTCTTAATAGTATTCTTGTCATTATTGATAGCTGATAGTGGAAAAGTATGCAATGTTTGTAGTGATATGTGGTGTTCCTTTCTATGTAACAGTTTATGTAATGGTTATTTGGACAGTGCTAATCATTACAAAGGTTTGAATGTCTTGGTTCTTGATTATTCTTTGTATTATCTTCATTTTCTTGGTTCATAATTCTTTAGACAGTGCTTTCTTCCATATCAAGGGTAGTGGTTTGTTGAATGAGACAATGGGTTCTTGATGCTCATAGTTCCTTGAGAGCTAGTTTTATTTTCTCTTCTTGCATGATGAGAGTATTTTGGTTGGTGTGACATTGTTCACCTATTTTGTTGAATAAGACTGCTTTATGTTGCTTTGATAGTGATCTTTCTTAGTTTCATAGTGTTATCTTGTCAAAGTTAGTTGCAAAATTATGGTGTCAGGGGTATGATCACAAAGAGATCTAGTGATTTTGATCTGTGTGTTGCTATTTTTTGTCAATCCATTCAATTCTCTTGTACGATGGATAGGTACAATGATCTTGGAGTAGTGTTTTTGGACAGAGATCTGTGCTCAAACAGTGAGGTATTCCATTCTCTTTGCCTTCTTATATTTGGTGAAGTGGTTGCAAATATTCAATGTTAGTATTCAGTGCTTTTGCAAGTGACAATTTTCTCTTGTTCCTTTTCATGAGTTCCTTTGTCATTGTTTTCAAAGGGGGAACAATAAGGTGCAAAATTGGTTAAGTTGACATCAATGCCAAAGGGGGAGTTTGTTGGCTTGCGCGGCATGATGTTTTATCATTGATGTCAAATTTTAGTTTCATGGTTTATGACGGCTTCTCTTCATGTGGTGTTGTTGGCCATCTCACGATGCTTGTAATCTCATGAGTTGATAGCCTTGAAGGCATGGGATTCATACAAAGGTTGATTGCAAAGTATTCAATCATAAAGTTTCTTGGTTATTCAAATTTGCTTTAGGGTTTCAAAGTACTTGGTGTCCATTCATTCATAATTCAAATCCCTAATGTTGATGCTCATATGCTTATTGCTTCTCTTCAGCTCATAGTCAAATGTAGATTAATCAAATTGGTGTTGGTTGATGAGAAACTTGCTTGTTCATGTTGTTTCAAGTCACAATCATTTTGGTGATAAGGTTCTTTCATTTCAAGGTTCAAAAACCCTAAAGCACATTTTGCATCAAAGCTTATCTTTCTTGGAAAATTTCAAAGGCATAGTATTATGTATCAGAGGCTAGAACATGTGTTGATTTGTAGTGTTCTAAGATAAATCATCAGTGGTTAAAGTTTATTGGAAAAGGTTAAGGTTTATCCATTTTTTATACCTTATTTCTAAAACCCTAAATAGAATCTTTTTGTGGAAAGTTATTAACAAAGTTACTTTTTGATATATTTGTTCATTGACCAGTGATAGCAAGTTAAATTCATTTAACTTTGTCAAGGGTTTAAAATCGTTCATTAACCAACCCTTTCCTTTTAGTCTAATTGGTTGAGCAAGTTGTTATCCTAACTTATGTTGTTTGAATAAGAATCAAGGGTTGTTTAATGTTGATATTGGCAGGAAGCGAAGATTAAAAACCTAGATTTAAATCCAATGAACGGTTATTTCTAGTTGCTCTAATTTGATGGGAAGTTTGATAGTCACTTATTTGTGCAATTACTTGAATATGAATAGATTAATAGTTATTTTCATGGAACCATATTGAAGGTGTATGTTCTAGATTGATTTTTTTTTAATACTAATGGTCAAGTTATTGTATTGGAGTTTTGATTTGAAGGTGAAGTGTATTTTTGATGAATAGAGTGTGTTATGTTTTGATTGAAAAGACAATGATAGGGTAGATATAATAGTTTTTCTTTCTACAATTCAAGATGATGTTGGTTTTTATCAGAGCACGATGATAGTAAGTAAGATTACAGAGCTATGTTTTTTCTAGAATGGTGTTAAAATGCTTAGGTAAGTGTGAAAAACTATGGTGAAGCTTTGATAGTGTAGTGGTTTGAATTGAAACAAATTAACCCTCTAAATTTCATTCATTTTCCTTTTGAATATTGTCAATAAGACATGGATATTTGCCAATAAGGCATGGTATTTGTTATTGAGACATGAGGATTTTCCAATGAGGCTTGGTTGATTGTCAGTGAGGCTTGATTAATTTCCAGTTAGGCTTGTTGTACTGCCAGTGAGGCATGCTTTTTGTAATCAACAAGGTTTTAGCTAGTGTGACTTAATAAAACAAATTTTCAATGTGGTTTTTCACCCTTTTAGGGTTTTCCACTCATAAAACTTGTGTTTTGTTTCCTCTAGATGTTATGTTAAATTTTTCTTGGTTGATCATCTTTGATTCAAATGTTATGTTCTGATTTGCATATCTTTGTGAGAACATAACATACAATATCTAGAGTCTTTGAATAATCAAGTGTGTTGAGTTTTGAAATTAATTTTTATTTGACCACTGATTCACCCCCCTCCCAGTGGTCATGTACTCCAACATTTTCATCAGATATAGTTATGGTGTGAAAGGATACAAGCTTTGGGATCCTGCTGCATAGAAGGTAATACATAGTAGAAGTGTTATTTTTAGATAAACTAAGCCTTCTCTTACAGTGCAGTCAATTTCCTTATAAATTTGAGAAATTTGAATTGAGGCCCATGGATAGACAAGAAATTGAGGAAACCTCATCTAGCTCTTAATCTTCAAAAGAGGAGGAAGAACCTCCAACTCAGCTTATTCATAAGTCTAAAAGGCATAGACAAACACCTGAAAGGTATTCACCTAATGATTGGAGATGTATTTTTTCTTTGAATACTAACATGAATGATCCTATATTTCTAGAAGAGGCATTAGGTATGAATGATGCAAGAATCCTAGAAGATTTCTATGGATGAAGAAATGGCATCTTTGAAAAAGAATGATACATGGGATCTTGTACCATTTCCTGAAGGATGGAAACCTTTTGGTTGCAAATGGGTGTTCAAGAAAAATATTGGTTTAGATGGAGGTATTGAGAATTACAAAGCAAGGCGTTTTGCAAAAGGTTACTCTCAAGTTGAGGGTGTTGACTATGGTGAGATATTTTCTCTATTACAAAAATGGCATCCATTAGATTTTTGCTTTTATTATTGTTGCTTATGATCTAGAGGTTAAGAAAATGGATGTGAAAACTACTTTCCTTCATGGTGACTTGGAGGAGGATATTTATATGACACAGTCAACGCACTATGTGGTGAAATGTAAAAGTAAGTTGGTTTGCAAATTGAAGAAATATTTGTATGGCTTAAAACAGAGTCTTAGGATGTGGTAACAGAAATTTGATACATATGTGTCGAGTTTGGGATTTGAGCATTCTAAAATAGATCATTGTGTTTATTATAAAACTAATGGTGATCATTTCATGTTCATTTCATTATATGTTGATGTTATTTATTGGAAAAGGGAAATGTATGATTTCAAAATTGAAATCTCAACTTGTTGCTAAATTTAAAATGAAAGACCTTGGTGCAACTAGATAATTCTTGGGATGGAAATTAAAAGAGGTAGAGTGAACAAAAAGATATGGCTTGGCCAAAGTAAGTATTTCAATTTAATTTATAGAGATTTAACATACAAGATTGTAGACCATTGTGTGTTCCCCTTTATGTTGGAAAAAACTTATCTATTTCATATTGTCCAACATCTTCATTAGAGATGGAAGACATGAGCAAAGTTCCTTACCAGAGTGCAACTAGAAGTTTGATGTATGATATGGTTTGTACTAGACCAAACATTTCCCAAGAATTGGGAGTTATTTCTAGATATATGTCTAATCCTGGTAGAGTTCATTGGGATGCAGTTAAAAGGGTCTTCAGATATTTATGTGGTATCTCAAATTTTTCCTTGTGTTATTATAGTAATATGTCTAAAGATGAGACCTACCTTGATATTCATGTTCATGTGGATTCATACTAGGTAGGCGATATTGATAGAAAACAATCCATTAGTGATTAGTGGTGCAATTAGTTGGATGAGAAAGTGACAGGCTATGGTTGATTTGTCCACTACTTAAGCTAAGTATATGGAAGCTATTGATGCTTGTAAAGAATTCATTTGGCTTAAGATACTATGTTCAAATATTGGAATAAAGCAAGGTGTAGTTACAATTTATATGCAATAGTTAGAGTGTGATATGTCTAGCCAAGAACTTGACATTTCATGCCAGGACCAAGCACATTGATGTACAGTATCATTTTGTTCAAGATATAGTTGAAGGTGGAAGGGTGAAGTTGGTTAAGGTAGAGACTTTGATTAATGTCAACTGTTGATTGTTTAACTAAGCCTATGAGCACAGAGAAGTTCATATGGGATTCAGAGATTATGGGCCTTTCGGCCCCTAGCAATTAAGAGACAATGTTTACTCCCTCTCGTTGTTATTGCAAGGTGTTTGATAAGTGGGAGATTTTCTAGGAAATTGTCTCAACCTTGCAATTATATAAAGGTTATTGTTGATAGGATATATAATATATATATCCTAGTTACACTGATAGGTGTGATATACAATGGGAGGACGAGGTGGAGGGGAGGAATGGGATGTGTGTAAACAATTTTTTGTTTTTTTAGAAAACTCCTAAATAGCCGACATACATTAAATAAATGATATATTGTAAATCTAGACTATTAATTATTAGGTTTTAGATCTAATGATGGATATTTTGTTGACCTAATTATTGGGTGAATTTTGGAGTGTCGGGTTTTCTCTCGAAAGGGTTTTCCCCACATAAATCACTGTGTTGTGGTATGCATGATATTTATGTTTATTTTTGTTTAAGTTTTTGTAACTGTTAAAGACCTACAATCTTTTGCATTATTCTTCTCTCAAGATTAGTGTAGGAAGTTGTTTCGCTACCTTAGCTTCCTTACAACAATAACCATAAAATAAGGCCCAGTATTGTTTCTTTGAGGCATAAATGATCTTCTACCCATGTTATCATTTCCTCTTTGTCTACTTCTACAAACAATAGCCTTATGGTCAAATTTATTGCAAGAAAAACAATAGCCTTGAAAGGATTAGTTGAACCTAGTAGGAGAATGATGTCTTGTACATGGAGGAATTTTGAATCCTTTTTTTTTTCTGGATGGGGATGAATCCATCTTCTTTCCTACCATTTTGAACATTATTTTCATATTTGGACCCATTCTTCTTAGATTCTTCATTACAAGCTTTCTCCTCCTTTGTTCTGGACCTTTCAATTGATTTGGAGCTATCCTCGGGACCAAACTTCTTTCCTTTTTCAATTTGTTATTTTTCTCTTTTTAGGGAATTCCTCAAAGTGACAATCTCTTCTTCAAGCTTTAAACATTTAGCAACCTTGTTATTGATCTTGGCATTCAAGCAATCTTCAATCCTCTTACCTTCTTCAACCTTTATTTTTAAATCAAAGATCACACCTTCTACCCTTTTTAGTTTTTCTTCACAACTTTTACCTTCTTCTACTTTGGCTTTCAATTTGTCAATTTTTTCCTTTGATTTTTTAAGCAAGCTCTAATATTTTTGATTTAGTTCCTTTTCTTCATTCAGGTCTTTTAGAGCATACTAAATTTTTCCTTCAAAATCCATTTCCCAATCATCTAAATTGAAGTCCCAACCTTCATGTTCCATTGATTCTAGATTTGGATCCTAAGAGAACATGTCTTCATCACTCAAGGAGTCAAAACCCTTATATTTCTCAACATTACACTTTCTGTCAATAGTATTAAAGGCCATAAAGAGGGTTTCATCATTTGATTCATTCTCCTCATCTTCTGAGGAACCGCTACTCTCCTTGTAATAGAGACCCCTTTTAATCTTATCTCTCTTCTTACTATCATCTGATTTTTTTATAAGGGCATTTAGAATCAAAATGACCAATCCTTCCATAATTGAAACATTTGAATGGTAACTTACCTTTGTACTTGCTAGTGCCTTTCTTCAATCTTCTCACAAATTTTGCTTCAACTTCATCATAGTCATCACTATGATCAACATCATCTTCAATCTTTTGTTAGCTTTGAATGTAGCTTCCTTCTTTGGAATATCATGATCAAACTCTCTAATTTCAAAGGAAGTAAGAGCACCAAACATTTCATCAATATATTATTGATCCAAGTCTTTAGATTCTTCAATGGCAGACACTTTATGACTATAAGATTTTGGGAGGGACCTCAAAACCTTCTTCACAATTTCACTTTCTTTTACTTCTCCACCAAGGCCAGTGATTCCATAAACAATTTCTTGTACTTAGAGCATGTAACTAGCAATGTCTTCATCTTCTGTCATCCTTAGAGTCTCAAATCTACTTTTAAAGATTTGTTGTTAGAAACCAAGATCAAACATGCAAACCAAAAAACCTTCGACAAAAGAGAAAAACAGAAAAAGCAAAGCTATTGCAAAAAGATGTGCAAAATATTATTATTCAAGAATCCATAATTACATGAGATGATTTGCTTTATAAAAGAAAAGTATGCATAACCCTAATCTTATCTTGAGCAACAAGATAAGGATGAGAATAATTAACCTAGGAATTAAAATATTACCTAAGTAAAGTTATGCAAGTGTAATTAAATATTAATTACACTAACACCCCCCCATAAATGCAACTTAGGGAGACTAAAAAAGCATGCACCTAAAACTAAGATGAATGCAAGAAATCATGAATGGGTCCCAACAACAAGGCCTGATCAGGTACCCATGTACAAATGCAATAATGAGGTAAAGAAGGAAAACCCAGTGGGACAAAACCCCCCTGTAATGAGATGTTTGTTGCAAAGAAGCACTGGAAGAACATTGTGGAGTAACACTAGAACCGCAATCTGACAAGCAAGGAAAGATACTTTTGTCTACAAGAAACCAAATGAGAGTCACTGAAGGACTCAGGAAAAATCATAATAATGCGACAGCAAACTAGATGCCACAGAACACTAGAAAACTCACAAACTGGAACAACCTTGGAATCTGTGAAGCAATAGTAGATGAAATGATGACAAAATCTGGAAAATGTGTATCTCGATGTCTATGCCAAACTGAGACTAAAACTCTTCCATAAGAACAAGTACCATAAAGACTCTGGAACATTAACCATAAAAACATGGCCCTCAAACTGAGAAGTATCCAATGCAGATCAGTAACAATACGCTCTCAATCTAAAGTGTGAATCGATGTGAATCCGATATGTGTCAAGCAAGAGCAAGATGCGGCCAAAATAAACTAAGAAACTAGATATAACCCATGCGAGCTATCAAAAAATCAAGATGAATATGGAGATCAAAGTGCATGCACACTCTAATCAAATTATTATGCAAGAAACCCCCCTAATAGAACTTTATCTCAGTTAATTTATTACAATAACCCAACAATTGTAAAAGGAGAGAATTCTAAATATGCATAAACAAAAAATAAAAATAGACCTCAGATCTATGTAGAGGATTGAACCAGCTTTCCAACGCAGCAAGAATGGAAAAAAAAGGATCACCGAGTCAAAAGATATTCCCTCCGAAGCAAAAAAAAATCATCTGAGTTCAACAAGAAAAACATCCCATCAAATAGAAAAATCTCTAAAAAAAACATTGCACCATCAAAAAATTGGGCTCACCAGCTTTCTGGAGATATCTCGTTTCAAAAAATTCACCTTTGGGATCAAAATTTATGATAAAATGAAAAAAACAATTGCACAATGGCAATTCAGGGTACTTGAATGTTAATCGGGAGCAAAAAAAATAGCTCCTTTCAGCCTAGCTCTCAGTCCGCCATATGACCGCACCCATATACCTAGAAAAAAAGAACCCGCCGCCAAGTAGGCGGTAGGTGGGTGGTGAGATAGCGGTGATAAGGTGATGTCGCTCCTGGCGCCACCCGCTGACAATAGAGCCCCCCCGGGGGCGGCGATAAGACCGGGGGCCGAAAGATAAGGAGTTGGCGGGGTTGCAATGACCACCAGAGAAGATAGGGGTACCGGAAAGAGGGGCCGGTGGAGAAACAGAACGACCGACAGTGAAGGACGATCGGCGGGGTGGAAATTCAACACAGTCGGTCAGATGGGGCTGACAAGGGTCCGGCCCCTGCAAAAAAACCTTCCACCATAAAATTTGTTCGCAGAAAGTAAATCTGCTACCATAAGATTTTAGTATACCTAATAAAATATTTATGCCAATGATATTTTTAATATAGCCCGATAAAATAAAATTGCAGACCATATAAAAAAATTATAATTTTTTTTTGCAACTATATCGTACCCTGTACTTGGCAGGTCGTACAACCTACTGGATTAAAAAAAATTGTCTCACGAACAGCTGATGCTGAATATAGGTGAGTTATATGTCATTTTTTGTCTCTCGGACACTCTGGATTTCATGGCAAGGTCTGATCTGCCTGAAAATGCACCAAAAGCTTCGCAACTCCCAGATCTAGCAAATCTTCAAACCCTCATAACTCTAGCATAAAATGTCGGATTCAAGCAAAACAAAAGTCGATCTTGACTTTTTTGACAACCCTAAACTCAAATATGGGCTCATATTTCCTCCAATGTGCACTAAAATTAACTATGCAAGAGCACTCAAATAGAGAGACAATCTCAAGGTATGAAACCCTCAAGGAATCCCGAACTAACTCTATAATGATTTTCTCAAAAAATATGAGAAGGGGCTGCAAATCGAAGCTCTGATACCATGTTAGAAACCAAGATCAAACATGCAAACCAAAAAACCTTCCACAAAAGAGAAAAACATAAAAAGAAAAGCTATTGCAAAAAGATGTGCAAAATATTATTATTCAGGAATCCATAATTACATGAGATGATTTGCTTTATAAAAGAAAAGTATGCATAACCCTAATCTTATCTTGAGCAACAAGATAGCTCAACAAGATAAGGATGAGAATAATTAACCTAGGAATTAAAACATTACCTAAGTAAAGTTATGCAAGTGTAATTAAATATTAATTACACTAACATTTGCATCTTACCTTGCTTTACTTTTGTATCACTTTCATAGATAATGTTGAGTTTTCCCCATACATCTTTAGCAAAACTACAGTTCATCACCTTCAAAAGTTCTAAATTAGCTAATCCACATAAGAGAGCATTCTTAGCTTTGGAATTGCATTCATATAATCTGATTTCAGCTAGATCTGTTGGAGGAGTAGCAGGAGTAGTATAACCATATTTGCATGATTTCCAAATACCAAACCCTAGGGAGTTTAAGTGTCCTTCCATTCTCAATTTCCAAAAAGTATAATTAGTCTCATCAAACCTAGGACCCTTGTATGAGCCATCATGTGTCATCTTGAATCTTTACCTCAAGTTGTTAGGCTTCTTAAGAGGAACTTGGATTTGATACCAATTGTTGAACACACCCGAAGAATAAGAGGGGGGTGAATTAGTCTACACAAAAACCCTTCTGAATCTCGAATCCCTCAGCATAATACAAACTTCTAACTTCTAACCATATCAGCATCAATGATAAAGAGACAAGAACAAACATCCACAAGATGACACCATATTTATGTGGAAAACCCAATGAGGGAAAACCATGGTGAGAGTTAATTCACAATATAAAAGCTCACTGCCAAAAAGGACTTGCAAACTAAGGCTCACTACCTCAATGCAAGATACGAAGTACTTATAGAACTGAAGCAAACACAACTCTAGATGCAAGATACAAGGACTTGATGAGATTCAGTATCTCAAAGCAGGATACAAAAAATTTATGAGAGAATTACAATATGATCTTTCCTCTTCACAATGTAGCACTAACTCTATTGGATATTCAATACATTACACACTTTCTTTTTCACACATGTACTCTTCTCTTACACATTGCATTCAAAATGATTTTATATTTATATCCACTACAACACTTCAAAACTTCAATTAGGTCAACTAGGAAGCAGATAATCAATGAATTTGACAAGTCAGCTACCAAAACATAATGTGATCTTATCCTGAAGATAAAGAGGACCAAAACCAACTTAATACATCTTCCAATATGATCCAAAATAATTCATACACTAGCGCACATTAATCTAAGTTGGCATCAAAGGAAACATGTATATAAAACGCGAAGCACATAACCGACCAACTCAAAAACATTCCTTCAATTTAATTTACTTGATGCGGTCCTAAATAGGATAGGTCATGACCCAAATCTATCATAGCACATCTTCAATTTCTAGCATAGACCCCCAAACACATGGCGCAAGCAAAAGAACAAGCCCTGTCACTCGGATATCTACAAATAACCCAAAAAGTCAACTCATGATACAATGCAACACCAAAGCGACTAATCAACATCATGTGGAGCACATGGGGATGTTCCATGAACATACAACAATAGTTCCATACACTTTTTTTATATTTTCATGTCATCAATAACCACCACATATCAAATAGGAACAAAATACTTCATTTAGGAAGCACAAAATGCAAAAACATGAGATATGACATTAATAGAACAACTTGCAGACCACTTCATCACTCATAGGAAATTGGAACTGATACACTGCACAAATAGTGAGAGCACATTCACCAAACCACGAGAGAAGAGACATCAATGCAAAGAAATGTGGAGCATTTCCTAAACTAGTTCAGACAACCAACAACACTACCAACCTTTTGCAATACATAGAAACCTCAACAACACTAGTGGCCTAAAAAGATAGGAGTGCAACATCGAAAAAGCACTAACTTTGAGTCCCAAACCACAAGACCATATCTTCAACAGTGGAGGAATACGGAGCATTCTCCCAAACAGACTTTAAAGAAACTTCCTAAATCAAAAACACTTAAGCAACTTGTGGAGGCCAAATCTTTCTTTGAGCAGCACATGCTTTATCAAGAACATCAAGAGAGAGCATAAGACATAAATTAGACCTTTACTAACATCTCTCAAATGTAAGTAATACTTCTAATGCTTTTAATCCGCGTCTCAATGCTTTTAATCCTCATCTTAATATATCATTATGAAACTAACTTTGCTGACAAAAATCATACTCAATGACATAAACTTTAGCAAACATCAGATAAGGCATGACATTCAACCATGAACTTCAGAAACCCTTCCATACACAATGTTAGCCCAATACTGAATGTTGTCAACAATGACAACCAACTACCAACAATTTCACACAAATCTCCTCATGTGTTGACATTAATCACAACCAAAAATTAGTGTTGACATCAATGAAACCAACTTCCAACACCTTTTGGAAGCTAATTTCAAGGAGGTAGGCATCCATTTTTTAGGACCAAAGTTTGTGCCTAAATTGGTGGAAATTGTTATAAGCTTCTATGCCATGTTTTATGATAAGTTATGACAAATTTCTATGACGGGATATGATATTTGTAAGTCATTCATGGAAATTGTAAGCTAAATTGGTGGAAGTGGGTGTCCCATTTTGTAGAGCCAAAATATATGCTAATTTTGAGGAACTTGTCATTTGTCATAAGTTAATTATGGTTGATTATGAAAAGGATTGGAATATTACATATTATTATAATGTAAGGGCTAATTATGACATGCATTTTGGGTCGTACCTTGCATGTGGAGATTCTAGGCATCCAAATTTGCATGAGCTCTATAAATATTTGTGTTGTATTTGGAGTTGTATTTTATTGTGCTTTGTAGGTGTGTTATGCTACCAGATTGGCTCCAGAATTGTAACATTGTTATACTCATGTAGAGGCTTGTATTGCAAGTGTATTGTAACCATTTGTTTACAAATAATACGTTGTTCAAGATTTTGGAGTGTGGGGTTTTTCTCCCGAAATGTTTTCCCCACATATATCTAGTGTTATGTGTTTTTCTTATATATGTGATGTTGTTTATGTTTACTTGCAATGTGCATCTTCTCTTTTTTAATTGAATAAGGGTTTGAATTTTTAGGATTTTGTGCATTCTCTCCTCTGACAAATTGGTGTAGGAATCTATTTCGTGTATCTAGCTTCCTTTCAATGCCTAGGTTTTATGGGTATGATCTTCTAGAGGGGGATGCACATGTCAATACATTTTTAGATGCCATGGGAATTTTTTTGTTTGAAGATGAAGAAATGAAGGTGGGAGTTTTTGTTAGGTCATTGTAGGGAAAGGAAAATAACTGGTATGATGTTTTTCCTAAGCATTCTTTTGTTTTGTGGAATCAGCTCATGGTTGCATTTGAGGAAGAGTTTGCTTTGCATTTAGACCTTGCTACTATTATTGAAGAATTAGAAAACATCAAATGTCAAGAGCAAGAGTATAATATGGACATTAGTCATATATTTTCCATTGCTCTTTCCAGGATACCAAAAGAATTTGGACCTAACACACTTTCCTATATTGATATGTTTCTTAGAGCCTATGATGTTACTCTAGGTTATGGTTCAATATGGGAAGAACTAATTCGATTAACATATAGCAATCATGCAAGTGCCTTGATTTCATTAATAGTCTAAGAAGGGATATGGTTGCAAAATATTTATCTCCAAAAATAGATGTTACTAGTGATGAACAAGTTGTTGTGGATAATGATTGCATGGAGGTTTCATGTGGTTCAAGCACAATATCAAGTGATGACTATGTTTGCAAGAAGGTAGAGAAAGGTGTTGGTGCAATGTGTGATCATGGTATAGAATATGATGACAATTTTTGCATTTACTTTTAGTTGGATCATTCATCTAGGGGTGATTTCAATAAAGAAATCAATGATGACATCTATGTTAAAAGATGTAGGACAACTGAGATGAGGGGTGAATCAGTTGTCACCAAATTCAAATGCAAAACTTCAAACACTTATCAACTTCACATCCATACTATTTTGTTATAAGTATGAACATGAAATGTAGATAACAAAAAGCAAAATCAACACAATGAACACCAAATTTTATGTGGAAAACCCAATGAAGGAAAAACCACGGTGAGGATTAACTCACAATATAAAGTAATAACAAAAACTGAATACAAGAGGCTCACTGCCAAGAGCTCACTACCCGAATACAAAGGGTCACTTCCTACAAAAACGACTCACTATCCAATAGGGAGGCTCACTGCCTACAGATACAAAAGATAATAGAAAGATCCACCATGGAGATTTACACACATCTGCAACCTTGATCAAAATATTGCAAAAACCTTCAGCTCACTACTTTCAGGAATCTAATACAATGAAGTATTGCTACCTTAACTCAATTTTACACAACTTTTCTCTTCACTTGTGGCTTACTTCATTACTTGTGTATATATTAATTCCTCACATTTTCACTTACATTTATACCATCTTCAATCTTAGAAACATTGTCCAAGGTCAGCCACATGCGCTTCAATTCATAAATTCAAATTAGGTCGGAAACTCAACATTCCCACGGTGGAAAGGAATGAGAGTGGACTCATTAAACACTTAACCAAGACCAAAAGCAACATATTGGATCAACCACACACTTAATTAAATTTTTAATTCTTCATATGAAGTGTAAACACTAGGTCATCCAAACCTAATGAAAACACAAATGAGCATTGGAGTACACACTTCCCAGCAAGAAGATAACATGTGGATGATGTAACACGCTTTACCATGCATGTGAAAACATCTTAGATACCTTTAGATACATCCGCAGCAAGTGTAACAACCTTCGAACACAAAACACCTTCCATCAGTCCATCTAGATTGTGTAAACACATACAACTCTGAAACTCAACTTTCGAAGAACCAAACCACAAACATCTCTGTCAGAACCCAAAGAACACCATTACAAGACATATTCCAGATCCAAAAGACTTGAAACAAATCAACGGAGGACTACGGGGAAAAAAAAATTCTCATAGTCCACAAACAAGAACCTTTTTGCAAACCAGTTCACACACCGGTGAACACAACTTTCACACTCCAAACCAGAAGCTAAAAATTAGGAGATGACACCAATGGATCTCCAATAATAACCTTTCAAATTTGCAAAAGCATAGGATCAACACAAAAGAAACACGAAGCACAAACTAGAGAAAATTTTGAATGCATACATAACTCTAACTTCACTCTTTATTAATTTTCTCAAAAGCACAAGTGGTAACTCATAACTTCAACACATTTGCAACATCATAAGGATAGCTCCATGTACTCACAACATCTCAACTATACATGCACAATTTACAACAATCTGAACTGTGTTGACATCAATGACAACATTAATGACAACACCACCAAACTTTATCATACTTGCAACAATCTCCCCCTTTGTCATTGATGGCAACACATTATGTGAAAAACCATCAAAGACAACACGCTCCTTTATTTTCAAATTAGACAACCTTCTCTTCCTCTTCTATTGTTTTTCACATGACTCTCTCTCCCCCTTTGACATTAATGGAAAAGATCAAAATCTCTGATCACTCCCCCTTAGGAGTGCACCCATGCAACTCATATTGCAACAATGAAAAACTTTCTACTCCCCCTACAAAGTAGACCTATTCATCAATCCAGATAAATGAAGAATTTGTGAATCCACTGGACTAATGTACCTTCATGTGCACCTAGTTCGAAGGACCGATGACCCCCAACCTATCCCTAAGATACTCAAAATTTTCCTTCGAAAGAGCCTTAGTAAATATATATGTAATGTGTTCCTTTGTAGAAACATACTCTAGCCTAACTTTATTCTTCAATACCTTCTAGCTTAGGAAATGATATATGATAGATATATGTTTTGTTCTTGAATGCATTACTAGATTATTTGAAATTTTTATAGCACTTGTATTGTCATAAAAGATAGAAATAGGCTCATCACATATCACTCCAATATCCTTCAGTGGTTGCTTCATCCACAAAACTTGTGTGCAGCAAGATGATGCAGCAATATACTATACTTTTGTAGTGGATAAAGAAATCAAGTCCTATTTCTTACTTAACCATGAAACCAATATTCCACCAAGAAAGAAAGCACCTCCACTAGTACTCTTCTGGTCATCCACACAACCAACCCAATCTGCATCGGTGTAAGCACTTAAAGTGAAATCAGTATCCTTAGGATACCATAAGCCATAATTTGGTGTACCTTTAAGATATCTGACTATCCTCTTTACAGTTGTAACATGTGCTTCTTTAGGATCTTCTTGAAATATGGCAACTAAACATAGAGCATGCATGATATCCAGTCTGGTAGCAGTAAGATACAACAGTCCACCAATCATATATATATATTTGCTCTGATTAGCTTTAGTAGATACATCATCTTTGCTCAGCTTACATCGGGTCACCATAGGAGTACTAACCAGTTTGGAGTCATCCATTCCAAAAAAAAATCAACTCTTTCACATATTTCGATTGTGAAATGAATATCCCCTTTATCAATTTGATTTACATGAAGACCAAGAAAGAAATTCAACTCACCAATCATGGACATTTCAATTTTTTTTGCATTTCCTCTACAAATCTCTTACACGTACCTTCATTTCCTCCAAATATGATATCATCGACATATACTACCCCTATCAACATTTTGTTACCTTGCACTTTGAAGTGAAGATTGTTGTCAGCAAAGCCTTAGAGCCTTTGTTGAACCCTTGCTATGTTAGGTATTTATCCAATCTTGTGTTTTATGCTTTGGGAGCTTGTTTCTTTCCATACAATGCCTTCTTCAATTTACAAACCATATCTGGTTTGTCCAATAACTGAAATCCTTCAGGTTGTTCCATGTATACTTCTTCCAATTCACCATTCAGGAATGTAGACTTGACATCCATCTGATATACTTTGAAATCCTTGTGGGCAGAAAATGCCAAAAACATCCTAATAGCTTTCATTCTTGCCACTGGGGAAAATGTCTCTTCAAATTTTATGCCTTCAACTTGTGAATATCCCTTGCATACAAGTCTTTCTTTGTTTCTTATAACTTCACCATTTTCATTCAACTTATTCCTAAACACCCACTTTGAACCAATTACATTCTTATTCACAGGTCTAGGAACCAGTTTCCATGCATGATTCTTATCTATTTGTTGCAACTCTTCTTTCATAGGTCTAACCCAACTCTCATCTTCACATGCTTCACACACAGACTTAGGTTCTATTTTAGAAAGTAAACACAGATTTACCTTAGCTACTACTTTGCTTCTTGTTTTCACACCTTCACTCTTGTCTCCAATTATATGTTCCTCCATATGATTCTTTTAGACATACTTAGAACAAGTTCTGGAGTCATTTTCTTCTTCTTCTTCAGTCTATTCTTCTTCCTCTTCCTTATTCTCTTCGTGTACTGGTGCACAAATAGGATCATCTGGTTCAACTTCACTTATCTCAATAGGTCTATGCATATCCTCATCAACCTTCACATTAGCATTTTCAAAAATCTTCCTCAATCTTTTATTAAAGAATCTATATGATTTTTTGGTAGTTGAATATTCAAGGAAAATCCCTTCATCGCATCTAGCATCAAACTTCCCAAGATTCTCATCATCTCTTTTAATGTAACATTTGCTTCCAAACACCTTAAAGTATTTCATAGTAGGAGCCTTACCAGTCCATAACTCATAAGGAGTCTTTGTGTTGTTTCCTCTAATCTAAACCCTATTAAGAACATAAACAGTAGTGTGTATTGCCTCTCTCCAGTACACATCAGGTACCTTTTCTTCTTTCATCATGGTTCTTGCAGCTTCATGTACAATCCGATTCTTTCTCTCAACCACTCCATTCTGTTGAGGGGTTCTAGGAGCAAAAAAGTGTCTCTTTATTCCATGCTCTTCACAAAATGCATTAAACTCACTAGAAGTGAATTATCCACCTCTATCAGAGCTCAAACATTTGATTCTTAGGTTCACTTCATTTTCTACTCTTTTTTTGAACACTTTAAACCTATCCAAAGCCTAAGTCTTCTCTCTAAGAAAAGAAACCCATGTTATTCGAGAATAATCATTAATAAGAAGCATGAAATACCTATCACCATTTAGGCTTCCTATTCTAGTAGGACCATAGAGGTCTGTATGAATTAATTCTAGCATTCTGATAGTAGTTCACTCTTTTCCTTTGAAACTACATCTTGTCTATTTCCCTAACTCACAACTTCTGCAAACAATATTAGTAGGCTTTATGATTTTAGGCAGACCTCGGACAACATCTCTTGAACTAATCCTGACCACATTATCAAAGTTTACATGTCCCATTCTATGGTGCCATAACCAACTTTCATTAACTTGAGATACAAGGCACTGACCATCAACACCCTTAAGTTGATAGATGTTTCCATGAGTTCTCCTTCCTACAGCAACCATAGTTCCGGATCCTTTTTTGATCTCACGGGTATTATCCTAAAACACAAGTTTGAAACCTTTGCTACACATCTTTCCAACACTCAAAAGGTTATGCTTTAGGCCCTTTACATAATATACATCATTAGTGTTGTGAATTCCATCAAAACTAATTGTACCTTTCCCAACAATCTTTGCTCTAGAATCATCACCAAACATGACCAAACCATCATACTTTTCAAGTTTAGTGAACTTACTTTTATCTCTAGTCATGTGACTAGAACATCCACTATCAATCACCTAGTAGCCTTCATCCTGTCTAGCATGAAAGGCAGTGACCAAAATACCTTCCATCTCATCCTTCTTGTTCTCCAAATCACTTTTTCTTGCACACTTTCTAGAGTTAGTAGACATAGATTTATTCTCCAAAGCTAAGAATAAGCATTCACTATCATCACCGTCATAATCAAATTCATCATTAGAGATTCTAGCTTCTTCTCTAACATAGTACAACTTTTTGTATTTCTTATCCTTTCTATCTTTATGATCTATGTTCTTCTTATGTATAGCTCTATTCAGACATCTTGAAGCATAATGACCAATATTACCACAACTGAAGCATTTAAAGGGCAACATACCTTTATACTTATCGGTACATTTCTTCAACTTCCTTGTAAAGTTCACTTCTAACTCATCTAAACCATCACTATCTGAATCATCTTCAATCTTTGTTGCTTTAAATGTTGTTTTTGTATTCTCCTCTTTCTTTCCAAATTTTCTCATCTCAAATGCAATCAAGGTGCCAAATAGTTGTTCTTTAGTATATTTCTTAGGATCATACGTTTCCTCAATAACTAAAGCCTTATCATTGTAACACTCTGGTAGGGTCATTAGAATCTTCTAAATTATATCTTCATCAGTTAGAGTGCCCCCTTGATTCCTAACTTCATTTGTTGCTAGATCAACCCTCTGGAAATAGCTTGCAATATCTTCTCCTTCCATTTTCAAATTCTCATATCTACACTTTGTCGTCAGCTTCTTTGTCAATTTCACTCTATCATTTGCTTCATAAAAATCTTCCAACTTCTTCCAAACTTCATAAACAGTGCCAAAGATATAACTTTTATTCACTCAGTCTTGGATAAAGCGTTGTAAATAGCACACTTCGCTTTTTCATTCTCCTCATAAGCAGAGACCTCATCTACAGTAGTAGGACCACTCGTAGGAGCAATATACTTCATCTCAATAGCCTTCTAGGTCTTGTAACCAAGAGAGATAATATATCCTCTCATCTACACTTTCTAGTTATTGTAATCAAATCCATCAAACATAGGGATTGCCAACTTATGCACCATCAAATCTTCCTTAAGCAGTTAAGCTCTACACCAAGGAACCAAAAGCTTTGATACCAATTGTTAAAAGGTGCAAGACAACTGAGAGGGGGAGTGAATCAGTTGTCACCAAATTCAAATACAAAACTTCAAACACTTATCAACTTCACAACCACACTATTATGTTATTAAGTATGAACATGAAATGTAGATAACAGAAAGCAAAATCAACACAATGAACACTAGATTTTATGTGGAAAACCCAATGAGGGTAAAACAACGGTGAGGATTAACTCACAATATAAAGTAATAGCAAAACTGAATACAAGAGGCTCACTGCCAAGGGCTCACTACCTGAATACAAAGGCTCACTACCTACAGAAAGGACTCACTATCCAATAGGGCGGCTCACTGCCTATAGATACAAAAGATAACAGAAAGATCCACCATAGCAATTTACACACATTTGCAGCCTTGATCAAAAGATTGCAAAAACCTTCAGCTCACTACTTTCAGGAATCTAACATAATGAAGTATTGTTGCCTCAACTCACTTTTTCACAACTCTACACTTCACTTGTGGCTTACTTCATTATTTGTGTATATATCAATTCTTTGTATCTTCACTTACATTTATACCATCTTCAATCTTAGAAACATTCTCCAAGGTTGGCCACATACGCTTCAATTCATAAATTTAAATTAGGTCAGAAACTTAACATTCTCGTGGTAGAAAGGAATGAGAGTGGACCAATTAAACACTTAACCATGACCAAAAGCAATGTCTTGGATCAACCGCACACTTCCTTAATTAAATTTTTAATTCTTCCTATGAAGTGTAAACACCAAGTCAGCCAAACCTAATGAAAACACAAATGAGCATTGGAGTACACATATCCCAGCAAGAAGATAACATGTGGACGATGTAACATGCTTTACCATGCATGAGAACACATCTCAGATACATCTGTAGCAACTGTAACAACCTTTGAACACATAACACCTTCCATCAGTCCATCCAGATTGTGCAAACACATACAACTCTGAAACTCAACTTCCAGAGCTCCAAACCATAAACATCTCTGCCATAACCAATAGAACGCCATTACAAGACATACTCCAGATCCACAAGACCTAAAAAAATTAGTGAAGGACTGCGGAGTAAAAACATTTCTTCCAATCCATAGACAAGCAACTCTGCCAAACTAGTTCATACACCGGTGAACACAACTTTCACACTCCATCAAACCAGAAGCTACAAATCAGGAGATGACACCAACAGATCTCCAACATTAACCTTTCATATCCACACAAGCATAGGATCAACACAGAAGAAACACGAAGCACAAACTGGAGCACATTCTGAACACATACATAACTCTAACTTCACTCTTTATTAATTTTCTCAAAAGCACTTGGTAACTCATCATTTCAACACATCTCCAACATCATAAGGATAGTTCCATGTACTCACAACATCTCAATAGCATCTCAACTATACATGCACAATCTGCAACAATCTGAATTGTGTTGACATCAATGACAACATTAATGACAACACCACCAAACTTGCTCATACTTGCAACAATCTAGTCTATGAATGAGGAGTATGACCTTGTTGTTTTGGGAAGTAGTATGGACAACGAGGAAGATGTGTATGCAAGAGATTCATCAAATGAATCAGATCAAGTAGTTTATTATGCAACACACACACACACACACACACACACACACACACACACACACACACACACACATATATATGGCAATTTAAATGATGAACAAGAAAATTCTTACATGTTTAATCTCTTACCATCTCTATTTTTTATTTTTTAAGTTGATATTGATGGCTTGCATGAGGATAGAATAGGTGCAATTGTACATGAAGATGAAAATGTTGAAAAAAAAATTGGGATAGCTTATGAACTTCAATTTGATGGGTTTACACTCGAAGAATATGAATTTGGTCATCATGTTTATTTGGTGTGCAACATGTATTTCTCATGTACAATGCAATTCAAAGGGGTCATATGAGATTGTTACCATAGAAATTGAGTTGGAAGGATAAATGTGCCACGAGTTTGATTTGAGCAGCACATATGACACAACAGGTTTCTAAGAGAACATTAAAATGGTGATACAATTTGAAGAGTGCAGCGCTTCACACGAAGTGTCTCATGATCCAAATTATTCTTCTGGTGAAATTTGCATCAATTAAGTGATAGTGTGGTATGCTAGTTGCATGTTGTCCCAAAAGTGACAAAAATTGAATATGAAGATTCAATTAGTGCAACTTGTTTTTCTCTACATGTTTTGTGTGCCTTAGTAATGTATTAATGTGAATATAATGTGGTCTTCAGATGACAAATTTGAGAAAGAGACGTGTGAACAATGATGCACATATCCATATGAAATTGTGAACTTATTTCACAAAAAAATGTCCAAAGTAATGGAATTTGTTGCTTTCATTGCCAGTTTATAGTGTGATAGGTTGCATTTCAATCAGAGTTGTCATACTTAGCTCTAGGGTATCTAAGGTTGTATGGTAGATTGTATGTGACAAAGACAATACACTACACTAGTTATCATATGGCATGATATGGTTTGCAAACTTCTTTATTAGCTATCCACATGAAGGGTAGGGCCACTTCCAATTGGAAGGTGTGTGGGTGACCGCCAATTTGTGGTTAAAGAAAAGGCACTCAGATGATTCTCTCCCCCTTGTAGTCAAAAATCATTGAAACTTCATTACACAAAGACTCCTTGTATTCCCATGTATATTTGAAAAGATGTAAAATTATATGTTTAAAGGTGTATACTTTTCTATATAAACTTTTATTTTTATAAAAAATTGGTTTCTATCTAAATATAAACATGTAATGAGTTGATGCAGGAGCATCCGGGTGCACGGACAATCTTGAATATCAAAAAATATATTAATTTTATTTTTTGAGTTTTGTCTTCGTTTTTTTCTTGCAGGCACAATTAAATTAAATCTTCAACTCCTCTAGCATAGTAAGGTTTGATGTTGGGATTGTAAAATAAAATCAATTGATTAATTGATTCAGTTGTTAGTTGATTTAAAAATGTTTGAAAATTGTAATTTATCAAAAGGAAAAATCCCACACCCAGCCTATGAGTGGGCATTTATTGTAAATTATAACTCTATTCAAAATTTTGAATTTGTATTTGTTGAAAAAAGGAGATGCAAGGCAAGGAGGAAGTGGAGAGAGTGGGTTGAGAGGTGAGAAGATAATTTTTGAATGGATATTGAATGCATATTCCAAGAAGAGAAAAACTCATGCCAAGAAAAGAGTCAAGGGAATTGAGAAGGTTTGACTGGGAGAGATAGATTGTCAAGAGTCGTACCTGAGAGGACTAGTTTCAATAAAAATGGCATAACTTTCTCATATGGAATCGAAATCAAGAATTTCAAAATGATTTGGAAAGATGAGAACAATGAACACAAAACCCATATTTTTGTTCTAAAATATTCATGATAATAAGGGAGTAGTGATAGACAGAAGTGACAGGTTTTCTTGTTGCAATACAAAAAGAAGCTTTTGAATAGGAAAATGGATGAATAGAAGCTGTGAAAATGAGCATTGTTATGGAGAGGAGAGAATTTGATTTCAAAGAAAGTGTGTTTTTTCTGCCTTTGTTGCTCATAAAGAGCAATAATCTGATTTTTTTGTTTGCATGTAGGTATTTCTCAGAGAATATGAAGTTTGTATATGTTTTCCTGTAGGTGGGTGTTGTTGGAATGATATAGTTGGAGAATGTGGAAGGAGTTTATTTGAAAGGAAAAAATTCCTTATTGAGTTCATGGTGATGCATACTTGTTAATGGTTATAGTTGTTTTTAATTATTTAGTTTTTAACATTGACATTATTCTTATAAAATATTTTTTAAATGAGTAAATTTGCTAGAATTATTGATTAATGCATGGTTGTTCATTACACGTGATATCAAAGTGTTGGGTTCAGCACTAGGACCTATGAGCTCACTACAAACTTTCACAAGGTAAAATGTTAAACTAATAAATTCTTGAACCAGTTATGGCATGAAATTGATCCTGTAAATATGCCAAGAAAACAAAGAACAAGAACATTGTTAAGGAGGAAACTAAAACACCCACTTTTTTCATTGGAAGAACTATGACTGTGTAACATTGAAACTTTGGCAACAATAATAAACTAGATAAAACTACTCAAAGGCAAGCAAGTAGTGCCTAAAGTTGAAATCAAGTTCAAGATTAGAAAACCTTTGATATTTCATGACATACCTTTTGGGTATGGATACAAGTCAAATGTGAGTAAAGAGTTGATAACAGAGTACCTATATGTACATTCCCCCTTAAAATTTATATTACTGGACTTTGATGGAGAGGAAGAACCAAAGGAGATCCCCTTATCTGATTAGACCTTAATAGAAAAATTATTGTAACTCAAAGATCTATAGATATAAAGATATCTTCTATTATAAATAAAGAAGTGAAAATTACAAATCTTTAAACATGAAATAAAATATATGTTTATGGTGAGCTATGTTATCTATTATTTGGTGTGTTATTAACTAATTAGAGAAAATGTGTAGTAACTTTCTCAATAATTTTTCATAAGACAATATTTTTTCTACAAGCTAATATAACACCATCCTATTACACTAGGATCAAAATGGTACAAACAAGGACCAGCCCTAGGGTGAATGTGAAGAATTCTAGACAAGCTACATGAGATTATACAACTAAACTTGATCAAACTCCCATAGCCCTAAATGACACTACGAAAAGGATTCTAGCATTTGAGTGAGAATACTAAGAACCTCGAAGGCAGGAAGCTAAAGAGGATGGGAATAACCATGATGCTAGTGTAAACCTAAACTTTTATGTAACTTTACATGTCCAAAGAATCAATGAAGAAGTGAAAAGGAGAGATGTTAGATCTCATTTACCACTGAATTAGCAAGAGATATGAAGAAAATTAATCCACCAAAATTTAATGGGATGGTTTTGGGTGATGGAGATGAGTCATGGTTGAGTGAGATGGAGAATTAGTTTAAGAATATAAAACTACTTGGAAGTTACTAAGACAATATGGGAAGTGTATCAATTGTTGAGAAAAGCTTCAACCTGGTGGGTGAAAAAAAGGCTAAGATGAACTTGGATTCCACTATTGTTACATGGGACCAATTTGTGAATTTTTTTAGACAAAGGTGGTTACCCAAACTCTACTTTTATTAGAAGTTGACATATTTTCAAAATATCAAGGAAGGAGACTTGTTTGTGGTGGAATATTGAGAGAAGTATACATAGTTTCTGAAATATGTTCCCTAGTATCAAACAAATGATCAATTTTGAATAAGGAAATTCATAATGGAGCTAAATCTACAAATAGTTGAAGAGATGGATGTTCATGGACCTTCAACAATGGACCAAGTGTTCAAGAAAGTCATAAAGTAAGATCATAAACTCAAATCCATAGTGGCATCTAGAGATAAGTTTAAGAAGAGGTTTGGGGAAAGTAAGGATTTAAAATTCTTCAAAAAGAAGGGTTTGTAAGAGTTGGTAGAGAATAACTCTACACATGCAAGATTTGGCTAAATATTATAGCCACCCAAGATCTAAGAACTTCATAAAGCAAAAGAGAGATCAATATACAATGCTCAATATTGCAATGGAATTAAATCCAATATAATTCAATATACAATGTATGAGTACCCCTTGGTTATATATCCAAGGTGAGACATAGGGTTAAACAGGATAATGACAAGTGTCTTAATCCTATGTCATGTCACAACTTATCATAACTACCTAGGAAACGTGTTAAAATTCAAAAGATAAGATAAGATCTAATGAAAACTAACACCTTCTAGAAAGATTTCCTCCTAGGACCTAAGTAAGCCTAACATGTAAATAGGACCTGCTAATGAATAGATTGGTAAAACACCTATTTACACCAACAACCCCCCCCTTAAGTGCAACTTAGGGAGTAGAAAATTATTATGCAAATGAAACAAAGATGGGTCTTAGCTACGATTCCATGTTAGGTACCCATGTACAAATACAAATGCAATCTCTCACAAACGGAGAAAAGGATAAAACCTAGTGGGAAAAAACTCCTCCCAAAAAGAGAGATGAAAAAAAACAAAAAAAAAACTCTCAATGATGCATGAGAAGGAAAAAAACCCATTCAAGGAAACTCCCCCGCATAAGAAAGAAGAAGAGATACCATGCAACCCCCCATTAATGTTGAGTCACCTACAATGATGGTAGAAGCTCAACATTGAATGTTGAAGATGATCCAATAGCGTCAAACAACATTCCTCCCCTTAGAAAGAAACAAAACCAAGATGGTATGTAGGATGTCTTCCCATTCCTAAAAGGAAGATGCAAGAAGAAGAATGATGGATTATGTCTCTGAAGAATGCTCAAGTGTCTCCATATCGATGTTGAAAGTTGTCACACTCCAAATAAGCATTCTAGACCACATTGTCGAAGAAGACAATCCATAATCTCCTAGAAATTATTGTAGAAAACAATCCAAAGACAAGGATACCTCCTTTGAAGACAAAGAAGCCTCCTCCAAATGTTGTCCAAAAGTATCCACACTCATGTCAAACTACAAAGGATGATCATGTATAGAATGAACAAAAGGGTCAGAGTGTTCATTCACAACAAATGAAGAAGGATCATCTCCATCAAAGAGAAGATGAATGTCATAAATGGTGTATCCCAAATCTAAAATGTGGGACTCACAAAAAAAACTAGCAGTGCCTGTCAAACACCCATCCCAAGTAGCCATATCTAGAAGACGATGAATGGCTTATTGCAATAAATCACAAGGAGACAAAATTGTGGCAACACAAGCATCCTCAAGTGCAATAGTAGATGAAGGAGATGGAGCATCAACACATGTCACTAGATCTGCAATGGATGAAACAATACCAACATTTAAATGACCATATTGAATCTCCTCAAAAGTGTCCACACAAGATGCCTCAATGTTAAAATCTGTTGAATATATAGTAGGAGAAAAATGTGAGAAGGTGTAGAAATGAGATTGGTGATCAACCTCCCCAACTGCAACTACATCTCTATTATGCAAATCTCAAATTATGACAAAAATTGGTGTGAACTCAACACTCTTTCCTGCTCCACCATGTGTGATTTGATCGATAGAAAGGATATTGGTTGACAATGAAGGCACACAAAGAACATCATTGAATGATTTGTCAACCATGTCAATGGTTCCCTTCCCACAAAAACACATATATGTGTTGTTCGCCATCAAGATTAGTGGTAATGAACAAGACTCAAATGAAGAGAACATACTTTTTTATGAAGCCATGTGATGTGAGGCTCTTGATGTTGGCTTCTTATGTGGCATTTGTTCTTGATGTCAAAACTACCCTGGGTTGGTGCCTTGGCATTTTACAGTTTGATTAAATATTTCAGCACTCTGTGGACAATGCTTTGGACACTTTCAGTCTTGTTTTATGGTTCTAATCATGTTGGATTCTTGTGCAGAGGTTATATATGTCACATGGGGTGATTCTATGTTGGATTTTTGTGCAGAAGATATATATGTCACATGAGGTGATTCTTTCTACAGGTGTTAATGGTTAATCATGATATCATGTTGTATTGTTTTGATCTTTATAGATGCACATATTGTTCCAACACTCGGTTTGGTTCAGTGATATTGGTTGGCACTCACTTTGGCAAGTTTATTTTCAGTCTCTACTTGGTTTTGTTGAGACACATACAGGTGATAGTTCTGCACAGTTCTTTACTCAGATTGAAGGTAATTTGGTTTGTGCCTACAAGTGATCATTGATCATAATCAGTTTCATTTTACATGTAGACAATTTATAAATTTACATTGCTTTTGTGAGCTCTACTTCACTCATGATTTACATGCTACACTTGGTGGTTCACATTTTTTTATCATTCTTGATACATTGCTAGATTATCATGTTGCATATGTTTACTTGCTATACATATAGCTTCACAAGGGTTCTTGCATTATACATAAGGTGGAGTTTATTGTTTAAGATGTTTATATTGAAACACAATATATGTATTGTGATCGGGTATCATTTTGAATTGTTATATTACAATGTATCTCACCTTGCATATTGACTACATCTATTTGTTTGGTCACCGGGCTTTATAAGGCCTCAGCTTAAGTGATAAATCAGCCTTGACTAATCTGGGATAGTCGATTATACGAATCATTATGTTTATTTGGTAGCCGACAGGGTATTATCATTGTACGGTTGTTAGCTAACATGGACACTAGACAGCATGATGTGGAAATGTTTTGGTATTTGATTTAATGATCATTGTGTCGGTCTCATGCAGATTTCAAATGATGTTTAACATCATTTGATAGTGGATTTCAAATTATCTCAAAATTTGTAAGGAAAATAGGGAAAAACAAAGTTATGTTTTTCATTTTGTATGGCTAGCTCAAACCCTAGTCGCCATTGCAATTAGCAGTTACAGATTTTGACATCGTGGTTGTGGATCTTTGCTCGAACTTGAGGTATCATGGACAATGAAAGATTGGAAATATGTTGGTGGACTTCACTTGAGCTGGAAGTGGAGATAAATCTAGAGGATTTCATGGGATTTTTCTGTAGTTTCAAACTGCCATGAGAGGTAATATCTACAAATTTCTACTTGTTTTTGGAAGATGAATAAGGTAAAAGGAAAGTGAAAAGATATAGTTTATTTGCAGAGATATTACAGTTGATTATATTTAAAAAAAGGAAAAAAAAATTGATTTCAACTGTATTTGTTAGTTTGATTTAGAAACCCTAACTCGAGGGTTTGGTTCTTGACTCGAGGTCTCACATTTTGGTACAAGGGTTTCAATTTTTGTGTTGTGTAAAAAGAATGGCAATAAGCCATTATTCGGGTCAGAGGTTTTGAAAAGAATATTTGTTGAAAAAGAGAAAATAAGGAGAGGGTTTATGAGACAGAACAGAGCGTTGTTCAAAAGAGAATAAGGGTTTATTACAATGATATTTTTGTATTTTGAAAATTGAAAAAGAGAGCTTAAAGTGTTTATATCTCTGATTCTTATTACAAAGATTGCATATTTCAGTGAGGTTATATTGGTACTGTTTCATTAAGTACAAATTATAATGGGAATTATTGTATATCTTTTATATGTACTTTGTTGAGATTTTGTAATTGCAAAAATAATGCAGCTATAAGGTCCTAATAGTTTGCATGGTTATTGAGAAACTTTGTAAAGGATTTGGTGCTCCTACTGAAGTTGGTACTTCAGAATTTGGTGGAGTTGGTGCTCCTGAATTGTTACAGAGTTGGTGCTCTGAAAAATATTATAATCAGTATGGAATTAAGCCTATAAGGAATTTTAGAGTGGTTTTTCTACCCCAAGAGGGTTTTCCACTATTCAAAGCTTTGTGTTTCTCTTTTATATGGTTTGTGCTTATCTTTCTTAAATTTTCATTTTGTCATTTGTCAAAGTGGTTCATGCAATGCTCTGATACATTATCATAATTCCAAGTTGTCTAAAAGTTCAAAGTTTAATTGTTCATGTTCAATGTATGAGTGTTAAATTCTGCCATTAATGAGTTTGATGTCCTATGTAAAAGAAAGCATTAAAAGGTTGTTCATTCAGCACTATGTGAACAATGTATATCATGCTTTGATATGAGTTGTTAAGCATTCATGTTACGTTTGGTTAAGTCATTGGAAAACAATTATTCAAAACTCAGTATTCACATTGCATATATAAAGTCACTCATTTTTTCAAGATCAAATAGATCAAATCTGCATTTCAAGTCATAAAAAAAAAAAATTATACATTACTCTGATTCACCCCCCTCTCAGAGTAATTCCACTTCCAACACCTGAATCAAGTGCCCACCTCTCTAACTCAAAATCTACAATTGTAACAAGTGATTACCCCTTATGTCTATCGTACTTTGATGAAGAAGAAGATGATGAGCCCTTTGATGATGAAGACACATTGATTTGATCCTTCTTAAGAAGATGCTTCAACTCATCAATTTGTTTTGAATAACATTGGTGTTCATCATGCCCTGATTTCTTGCACTATGTACATAAAGACCTCTCCTTCTTTAATGATTCCCTTTTAAGGGAGAGGATTCAAATTCTTTATGTGACTTGTTCTTTTTTTCTTTTTCTTCTTATCAAGATTCCCTAATTCTTTTTGTACCTTAGACTCACTATCCAACAATGCTTGTGACTTGGAAGACTTGATTAGACCCATATTAGTTAGCTTAGTTTCCTCTTGGATTAGGAGATTTGCAAAGTAATCAAACTTAGGATATGATACTCCCATAAAAAGTTGATGGGTGTGAAATCTATAAACAAATATTGAATACTCGGGACCAAGCTTAGATAACACATTTAGAATTGACTATAAATTCTATTTATCAATGTCACAATCTTTCAGTCGTGTTCTTAGTTTTTTAACCTTGGACATGTAGTCTTAGATGTGGTCGAAACTTTTTGGACCAAGATTCATCAAATCATTATCAATCTAATATCCCCTAATCTTATATGTTTTACCATACAATTTTGCAAAAGTCTCCCAAGCCTCTTCGGGTGTTTTGCATGATTCAACATGAAATTTTATTAAATCAAATGAGTTTAATGAACATATGCATCCAAGTGTTTTCTCACAATCAATCTCCCATTTTTCCAATTCTTTAGCATCAGTATTTTTAGGAATAGTTTCTTTTAGATAGCCTATAAAACCCTTCCCTATGAGATAATTCCATACTGATTTTCTCCATGTTGCATAATTATATGGAGTTAGGAGTTCAATTTGAGATTTCCCTATTACAAGAACACAAACCAAGCAAAAGAAAGAAAACACCCATTGTAAGATTACCCCCCCCCAAATTACTCAATCATGAAACCCCCCAAGCAATATATGATTTGGCACTTTATATTTAGTGCGATTACAAGTGCCACTTGTCAACAACTGTAAAGTGGACTTAATCTTAATGTATACAGATTGCCAAAATTGGCCACAAGCCCAAAGTAAAAATTTTACATAGAATGGGATCACTTTGATCACACCACTAGAAAGTACATGAAAAATTATGCACTTTCAAAAAATCACCAAAAAATGTTTTTGTAGGAGCAAGAACGGAGCCCCGAAAGTTCTGAAAATAAGAATGGCTCAACAACACCTATGAGAATCTAAATTTTATGGAAAAAAAAGCACCAAAATAAAAAACAATTGCACCACTGCATAGATCGTGAAATTCCAGCCCAAATCAAAACAAATTGCTCGAAAAAAGGAGTCAAGATGACCAAGATATGGGCATTTGAAAATTGCCCTCTAAAACCAAAACTACATTGGAGAGGGGGGGAATGTTTTAAGCCCTACTGATGTAGTGATGATGTCAACAGATGATAGTCTTAAAATTGATGGCCTCTCACACATCAAAATGGAATATTCCTTGTGAATGGAAATATGTTGTCGGAATATTCTATGGAATATTCACTATCAGATTTTCTAGTTGACGTGAATTAATTTGATGGAATATTCACAGAATGTTGATGAAATATGCTTTTAACGATCGACAAGGAATCTTTGGGTTATGCGTTGGAATATTCTCAAAGTCCAACAAGTTCCAATGAGACAAGTTGTGCACAGGGGGGGGCCACACGTGGCAAATATGGACTAGTCGCGTGGTGGTCCACAATTTGGCCATGTGGTAGAGTACCTATCGCATACTCTACTACTACAGGTTTGCAGCAAACCAATCTCCTAATTTAATTTTTTTCCAGACTATAACGATTTTTCCTCCAATGATGACTGTATTTATGATGTGAATGTACGGTCGTATGGTTAGCCAAAGGAGGTGTTTTTTTCCTTAGGTTCTAGGTGAAGTGCTCGGATTTTCATGAATTGACAGTTGATCTTAGGGTTTTTGAACCTCCTGGACATGATGGAAAGGTCTATTTTGACCCAAAGTGCTCCAAAATTGCAACTACCTCTTGGATCTAGTAACCACACTTCAGCTTCAAACTCTCATAAATTTGGCCTCATATGTTTGAATTGGATGAAACCAAAGGAAAAACTGACTTTCTCGAACCCTCTAATCTTAATGGTGAGCTAAAATTTACACCAACACGCTTTAATTTGAACTTGTAATACAAAAACCTCAAAGAGGAAACCCCCAAATTTGATATTTCTTTCAAGATTTTTTTATTCTCTAGATCATCATTCAATGTAAGAGAAGAGCATACTCAACTTTTCAAGATCCACCAAGATTTGCAACCTAGATCTCTCAATAAAGACTAACAAGAAGAAATCCCACAAGCTCTGATACCTTGTAATCTGATACCATGTAAGAGTTGGTAAAGAATAACTCTACACCATGCAAGATTTGGTTGAAGATTATAGCCACCTACGATCTATGAACTTCATGAAAGAACAAGAGAGATCAATATGCAATGCTCAAGATTGCAATGGAATTAAATCCAAGAGAATTCAGTGTACAGTGTATGATAACCCCTTGGTTATATAGCCAAGGTGAGACATAGCATTAAACAGGATTATGACAAGTGTCTTAATCCTATGCCATGTGACAACTTATCATAACTACCTAGGACACTTGTGTTAAAATTCAAAAGATAAGATAAGATCTAATGACAACTAAAACCTTCTAGAAAGATTCCCTCCTAGGACCTAAGTAAAATTAATATGTAAATATGACCTACTAATGACTAGATAGGTAAAACACCTACTTACACCAATAGGGTTGGAGCTACCAATACAAATAGAGGTTTTGTGACAAAAATTATAAAAATAAAAATGGTTCCAACTTTAGAAAAGGAGAAAATGAGAAAAAAGAGAAGAATGGTGGGTCAAAGGATCAAATATCAAATAAAAGAGGGCCACCAAAAGGATGTTTCACTTGTCAAAGTGACCACTATGCCAACAATTGTCCCCAGTGACCCCAAGGAAATAATTTTAGGAAAATGTCATTGCTTTCTCAACAAACAGATTTCTTGCAAAGGGTCTATGCTGCAATTGACAATCACCAAGATGATTTCATAATCTCTCCTATTGAAACTTCAAGTAAAATTTGTGTGTATCATGTTTCTATTTTAATAAATACATGAGCCACTGAATATTTTTTCACTCCAAGAGTTATCAATAGAATTTCTAAGAAAGTGGGTTGCATTTCCAACTGTAAGTCAATTCAGTATGCAAACAAAGTCAAATATAAGGTAGAGTAGTGTCCATTTTAATCTAAGTTGCAATTATCTACCTTTTGTACTAAGCTCAATTTGTATGTAGCACCTTTAGGGGCCAATGATGTAATCCTCAAAAAGAATTGGTTATGGAAACATAGGGCAAAGGTAGATTGCTTCACAAAATCAATAGTGTTTAGATGATCTGGGAAACCAAGTCCATGTTCAAGGAATGAAACATTATGTATAGATAAGATAGATCTCTACCATGCAACTTAAGAACGAAAAAAGAAAAGGTGTGAGTTGTATGTTATCAAGTTAGATGGATTGTGAGATTAAGAAGAACCTAACTTTCAAAAGTACCTTTTTCAATGTGAATTCTAAGATGTATTTTTGAAAGAGTTACTAGGATTACCTACAAGAAGAGAAGTTTATTTCTCTATAAACACAACCATGAGATCAAAACCTCAATCTAAAGCTCCATATTGAACAACTACATAATTGATGGAGTTGAAAGCTCAACTACAAAGGGTTAATTAGGCCAAGTGTATCACCTTTGGGAGCACCTGTAATCTTTATTAAGAAGGATGGTTCTTTACAATTTTACATTGTTTATAAGATGTTAAATAAGGTCACTATTAATAACAAATATCTGGGTGATCGCACAATACTAGTTTACAATTTTTGGCCAAACTGGACATTGAATTGAATTTTTTTAACTAAATCTTCACCTTCAGGCACCTATAGCTGCTAAACCATGAGGAATATGAAGATGATGCAAACTAGTGATTTGTGACATTTTTTCTATAGATTCTAAATATTTTTATTTTATTTTTTTTGAATTAGATTGCATTTCTTTTTCCATCTCCTTTGAAAACTAATTGTTATCAGTAAACACCATTTTTAAAGAGTGATGCTCCGGTAAATGTCATGTCCCCATTTTGTGGCATCATTGACCTAATAATGGCCTATCATGAGACCCTCGTGGTAGTGGTTAGAGAATTAGTTTGAAGCTTTGGCTCGGCTTGATTGGCGGTTTGATCGATTGGCTTTCGTTAGGCTCATTCGGAGACTTTTGAGAATTGCTATTTTTAGTAGTTCTGGCGAGGCGGTGTGGGACCACTTGCTATTTTTGATATGGCTTTGGCGGCATCGGATTCACTTGAGTTAAATTCTGACGGAAACGATGTCGGATGAGTAGCGGGCGAGATATTAATATTTAATTATATTAATTAAATATTAATTATTTAATGATTATAATGTAAGTTACATATTAAAATTATAGCGAAGTTATCACGCCTTGAGGTCGCCCATCGCCGAGGAAAGGGGCGATTGGTCATTTTAAATTAATAATGAAAATATTTGGCGGAGACTATTGAAAAATAATAAAAAGAATTAAAAGTCAATATTTTAATAATAATCCCACAATGATAAGAATTAAGCCCTTTTTGAGAAGAATAAAGGTTTGCATTGAAAGGGAGCCATTATGACATTGGAGAATCAGAGAAATTGATCAAGTCTTGCCAGAGCACAGAGACCTTAGGGTTTTGTCTCGAAATCGTCGGAGAACGAGCCATCTCCTTCGAAGCAGTTCAGAGGATGTGAAATAACATCTGATTTATTGCCAGTTGAGAAATTTCTTCATCCAGAAGAAGTTACAGAGCTTCAGAGAATTTATTGAACTTCACAGAGGTCTTCATCAGGGTTTCAGAGAGTTTATACATTCAAAAGGCAATCCATTCCAGAAGGTTGATTCTATTGCTATTTTGGGGGTTTAGAAAGAGGGCCGTACAAATTAATTGATGGCTGTTGTAGCCGTACTGTTTTGTACAGCAGGCCGTACCATTGATCATCTGAGAAAGTGACTTACAGAGTCTCTGAGTGGTTCTTGCAGTCAGAGTCCAGTTAGTTGCAGAGGTGCATCATGTGAACAGAGATTTGTCATCGAAGACAGGAGGGATTTCTTATTTTATTGTTGCTGTTCTAGACAGGGTCGTACCTTCCTGTACTTGGCCGTACACCTTCAAGTTTCTAAGTGATTCGAACTTAGAGGGTTTTTCCAGGGTTTCAATCCAGAGGAAATATTTCTACTTAGCTGGGCGCATATATTCTTTATCTTTTAGGAACATCAGAGGGAGGCCGTACAAATATAATTGCTGCTGTCAGAAGTCCGTACTTTGTCTGTACCTGGGGCCGTACTTTCATAAAGGCGTGTTTTGTCTTGAAGAAAAAATGCCTATCTCTAGAATCTCCCGTCTTCATCAATAAGGGCGTTTGGATACTGAGGACCATTTGGGGCGGTTGCTGAGAGGAGAAAGGATCATCTTGCATCAGCCGTACATTCTGTATCAGTTCACCAGCAAGCTGATTTACCAGGTTTTTTCAATACAAAAATCATTATTTCCTCTTGCATGTTAGCAGAACATTTTGTATTGAGTCCATTTGAATAAATAAGCAAACGTCTTCTATCTCTATTGTATTTTCCATATACATTGAAGATCTAGTATTTTATTAAGAATTAATTATAAATTTCTGGTAAAGCCGTACCTTTGCATTTATTGTTAAAAATCCAAAAATTGCAAAAAAATCACAAAACTTCAGAAAACGTCAGGAAAACTTAAAATGTCGATCGGAAGCGATGCTCGGGGAGAGCCTAGGGTTCTCGATTAGTATCGAGCTAAATCCTGCCATCACGAGGGTTTAGCCGTCTTCTGCTGACTTGAGCGAGTTGGGCCTTACTCAGTATTTATTTATTGATGAACTTTAGTTGTGGTATAAGGTTGTCTACAGTAAAACATAGGTGACAGTAGCGAGTAATGCAATTGGATAAGTAGTTGATCTTGAAGCAGAGGCTCCCTACAATAAATTAGTGCAGAGTCTTGCATGCACTTCGAAGATCTTAGATGCGAGGACAACGTCGATCTGTTACGATGTATTCTGGCCGGGTAACACCGAGGCACCGGTGGATACTCGAGGAAGATGTCCACCACCTGCGTGGCAGTAGCCCGAGAAGTGTTCTGCGAGGTTGGCGGGAAGCTCTGGAGTGATTAATGACCCGGACTGGCGGATAGGCCTACGAGGCCCACCTTCACGAGACAGGGGCCCGTTGAGGATCTACCAGGTGAACGGTATGAGGGTTTGTTCGCCGGCACACTTAGGGCAGCGAACAACGAGTGGCAGTTAGAATCACTTGAGATTAGTGGGAGGATTACCATTGACAGGACACCGCAGAGCACAGAAGGAGTAGTGATTAGCATGTTCCAGGAGTATAGCATCTTACCTCAGAAGATTAAAGAAAAACTTCCTTTCATGAGTTACGTGGATGTGCACCCGAGTCTTGGCCATAAGACGGAGTTTGAAAAACAGAGATATCTCACTACAGCTCGTGAGTTGTTTACACCTGGGAAGGATAGAGAATCTACATCTGATGATTATACAATTCTTCATGAGAGTGATTTGATATCTTCAATCTCTTATGAAGTAGGCAGAAATTTGTGTGATGAATTTGATCGAAGTGCTTATTTGATCCATAAGCACACTAGCACAGCTTCGGGGAATGGCTTACCTACATCGTCTTTGCAGGAGGTGACTCAAGAAATTTCTGCCCTGAAGGTTACTTCTGATTTCTATAACAGCGATGGTGAAACTTTGTGTGAGCATGATATAACAGCTGTTTCAGAGGTGCAAACTAACCCTATTGAGTCGTCACGTGAAGAGACTCCAGAGTTGGGTACTACAGATGCAGTTGGTATTGAGGATTTATGTTATGATGAGTCTGATTTTCCGGATCAGACCTTTGAAAACCAGCTAGAGGATTCGTATGTTGACACGGAATCCCAGGATCATGCGTTGGATGAGCATGCAGTTACTTGTGGAGTAGAAGCGTGCGAAGATATTGTCGGACCAGCAACTTCTATCGTACCAGTTGAACCATCCTTCGAGGTACAGAGCAGCAGTACCTTAGATGTTGAGGTGTGCATGGTTGAGAGCACACACGATGCTGCAGATCATGAGGAGAGTGATGACGGATCAGCGTCATATCATAGTGCATATGGTGAACCGGAAATCTTGTATGGGGGTCGTGAGTTTCAGAATCCTCATCATTTGGTTGGGCAACTACATGTGGATGACACTATGATTACTACCGCCCTTGAGCATTTTGACGTTGCTCGTCGGATGTTGACTACCTACAGTTGGAGTCCTCCTTCGACAGATGAGCATAGTGATAGTGGTTTTTCCCTTGCAGTGATACATGCACTCCGAGAAGCAATTGGAACGATGAAGCAAAATTACCTCAGACTACTTGCAGACAGAGATTTCCTTCTCGAGTGGGATTGCATTTGTTATGATGCATGGCAGGGAAAAGAGGAGCGGATCGATGAGCTCACTCATGAGCTCGAGGTGACTATGGTTTCATTACATAGCACCCAGTTGGCTCTTCGAGAGTCACAGTTACAGATTGAGAGGCTTACCGTGGCGTTGAGTTTGGCTCAATCTTCACCACCTTTGGATATAGTTCAGTCTTCCATGGCAGCGGTTGGTGAGGAGTATACACCCATGGTTCATAGCAGTGTGGGAGATGTTGTGGATGTGGTTACATCCAGCACAGACACAGGAGCAGTTGTTACAGATAGGATGAGTGCCCTAGATGAGAGTTGCAGTGAGCCACACATTGCACCAGGTTCTCATGTGATTAGTTCCGTGATAGGTGATGCAGGGCAGTTCATTGATAGTTCCTGTGACATGGTTGCGGATTCATTAGAGAGTTGTGTGACAACCCTCGATACTTGTCCATCTTCACAGCAGATATTCAGAGTCTCATCCAGTTGGGAGATTGGTACTTGTGAAGATTTGTTTCCCTCTCCTGGAAGCAAATCAATCTTTTCATTTGATGCAGTTGACTATGATCAGCAACTGGTTGAGCCTAGTCGGGAGTACAACTCAGTTTATTATTCCAGCGATTCAGAGATGGATGATTCCGATCAGGATGGAGTGATTGTGCAGTTTGTGAATAATCCATTGTTTGAATTTGATGGTGGTTCGATCTATGATAACCCACTCTTCGAGTTGGACGTTGATCGTACTTTTGATGTTAGTTCTGAGTTGGGTGATGATCGTAGTGTTTGGGATTGTTCCAGTGCATCGCAATTCCAAACCAGACTCACAGAGGAGTTCAATGAGGTGTACACGGTGAGGAGTGCTTACGGGTTTTCCTTTGATCCACTTGTACATGATTCGCATTTGATGCACCATACTTGTGCACAGGGTGATTCTTTCGGAGCAGCCGAGGGAAGTAATTCATCATGGTGTGCAGAGTTACCATCTTCACAAGATGGGATTAGCGGATGCAGGTACTTGACTCAGCAGTTTGCGGGGTATTACCTGCAGGGGCAGCAGTCAGTTTTACATCATGCCGATGTGTATTTGACAGGGCTTGATAATTCTATG
This sequence comes from Sequoia sempervirens, assembly GCA_007258455.2. Taxonomy (NCBI): domain Eukaryota; kingdom Viridiplantae; phylum Streptophyta; class Pinopsida; order Cupressales; family Cupressaceae; genus Sequoia; species Sequoia sempervirens. The sequence continues at coordinate 244,199,660 of VDFB02000002.1, forward strand.
TCGCAGACTTCTCATATGAGTACATGGTTTCAGGGCGACTATGGTGTTAGTTGGCATGATGGCTTGGACAGTTATCACATCCATGAGGGTTTAGCAGAGGACAGGGAGAGATTCCGGATAGTAGATGCTTCTAGGAGATTTTATCTCTGCATGACGGATGGATGTGGATTCAGATTGTATTGGGATCCCGGTGGCGACAGCTTTGGCATCGAGTATGGGATGGGTCCCAATAGGTCACTTCACTATTCTCAGCATGGTGAAGTTGGAGGCCGTAGAGCGCAGTGGCAGCCTGAGAAGGACCGTCACGACAGATTTTTACTCTGGGTTTGGGATCCAGGCATTGATTGCGCAGTTGAGTTTGATGATGCTACAGGGGGTGGATTGAATGTGTGGGACTATTTACAGTTTTCCTTTTTGGGCCTTTCGAGGATTGGACTTGGTTTGTAGTGGAGATTGCTTGGGGTCAAGCAATTTTAGGGAGGGCGGACTGTCATGTCCCCATTTTTGGCGAGCATCAGTGACCGTGAGATTGGCCTATCATGAGACCCTCGTAGGC